>PVJD01004387.1:55350-138128 GCA_004026545.1 Mormoops blainvillei
CCCCCCCCCCCCCCCCCCCCCCCCCCCCCCCCAGTTTCCAAGAGCCAAGTGCCAGGAGTTCTCAGAGACTGTTTGCTTGGTGAGTTTAACTGTGTTGGAAGGGAAAGCTCTCAGAAATGCCTTGGAAAGGGGTTTGTTATAGTAGCTTTAAGAAGATCATTTTCTGGATGTTGTTTGGAGATAGAATGCCAACTGGAAAGCCACGGTCTATGACAGTCTGTAAAAGCATGTATGTTCATGGGCGTAATAGTATTTATATTCTTAGTGTGTAAAGAGCGTAGTCAGTATAGTAGGAATAGGACTTCCATTTTTCTCCTCACTAATTAAAAACAAGTATGTAATTTCATTAATGTTGGTTGGCTGTTTAGCTCTAGGCTAGAAGCTGTGGGGGAGGACATATGCCAGTTCACAGAGCTTAACCTCACATGGAGAAAACACCGGAAACTATTAGAGCGCAAATCAAAACGTCTTTCTGTCCACACTGAATGTATCTATGTAATTTGTCTCAACCACATGATCAAGTCATAAGATTTCTCCCTAGGAAATATAGAAGTAGAGCAAAGTCACTGAATTTTGACTAAAATGAGTAGAAAATCTCAAGACAAAAGACATTATTGGGGGGACCCTGCCACCTCATTTTTAACCACAAAATTATCAACTAAAGTGCATGAGATGTCCTGACTGGTGTAGCTCAGTGGATTGGGTGTCATCCTGCCAACCGAAAGGTCGCAGGTTCGATTCTCGGTCAGGGTGCAGGCCTGGGTTGTGGGCCAGGTTGCCCGCTGGGGATGAGAAAGAGCCAGTCAATGTCTTTCTCCCTCCCTTCCCCTCTCTCTAAAAATAAATAAAGTATAAGGCCATCTCTCTTCTTCCTTTACTATCCTAGCCAACAGTCAAACTCTCCCCTTTCCAATCTAGAATGGGGGTTGGCAGGCAAACTAAGGTCTGTAAGGTGAGTCCAGCCTGCCACCTGTTTTGATAGGGCCTGTGAGCTGAAAATGGTTTTTACATTTTTAAATATCTGAAAATTCAAAAAAAACAAAACAAAACTGTAACACATGGAAATTACATGAAAGTCAAATTTCCACGTCCATAAATAAAGTTTTATTGGAACCCAGGCATGCATGCTCGTTCATTTTTATATTATCTGTGGCTGCTTTCACACAAAAACAGCAAAGTTGAATAGTTGCAACAGAGACCACATGGCCTACAAGCCTAATATTTACTGCCAGGCCTTTACAAGCAAAGTTTGCCTTGGGACTAAAATAATTGGTTGCAGAGGGAGGGTTCTCTTTCCTAAAATTAAAAAAAAAAAAATCATAAGTTAAGATTAAATATGTTCTAAGCCCCAATTTGAATTCTAGTCGTTTTTGTAAAGGTTGCCTCCATCTCCCAATAACCATAACTGCATAAAAAGTGTAAAACATTAATAAATTAGTTTTTATTTAACCAAGATGATAATTTTAAGAACAAACGCCCTCAGAATCAAGCAGCCTCGATTAAGCCTTAAGTCCTGTATCTTCCTTCTATGGCCACGAAACAAGCCATTTGCCATCCCTGTGACACCAGGTGAGACACAGCTTATTAAAAGTACTTTGTAAATTATAAAGGACTTTAGAGAAGTATGCCACTAGTATTAAGTAATGATCTTTAAATTTTTATACTCCCTAAGTAAACCGAAACCTAGAGCCATGAGGATCCTTAACACAAACAAATGGCTCAGGAGAGAGAATCTCTAAAAGGAACATGGGAATTGATTACATATCCAGCATCTCATATGTTTGGAATGATCTATAATAATTAGTTATAGACTATGAGTATATAGTCTGTTACATATGTTATTAGACTGTAAGTCCTTAATCTACCTTGCTGTAATTTAAATAAAAATCTTTTCTAGAAATATTGATTATTCTGCCACATGGTTTTCAAATTCTAAGACCTAAGTCTAAAATGCCTGGTGTTCATGCTTTGCACTTTTTAATGCACTGTTTTTCAGAATGATTGATGGATTGCCGCCTCTGCCTGCTCCATACCACTTCAAAGGGCAATGAGATCTACCCAGCAAGAGGAAATCTCAATTCCTCTGGCCGCCTTCGATGAGGAAACAAGCTGAGAATAAATCAGAAAAGACCCCATCTGTCGCTACTGCCTTCACCCTTTGCCTGCTCATGAGCCTCAACCCTTTCTTAACCTTGACCCTTCATTTTAACCTTGACCCGGCGAGACATTTTTTTTTTTTTTGCTAGTATGTGGAATTTACTCTTGGTCATGATCCCCACTACCCAGCTTCCCATAAAGTAAATGGAAATCTCCCCTTACCTGTCTCCTGCCCGCCCCTCACCCAGCTTTCTCTAGCAAAAGGGATAAACCAGAATAAAAACTCACACGTAGTTATTTACTAGCAAATAAGATGGTACCGGTCTCCCTGAACTCCTAATAGACAATACCAGGGCAAACCCACTACTGAAAAGAAAACACCGTGAAAATGTTGGAATGAAATACATCTAAGTCCCAATCCATCATTCACCAGTTATACAAACTTGAACTAGATTTTTGACCTTGGACTCCTTCCTTGACCATCTGAAGTCTCCTTCCCTCAGGTGAAAAATATAGATAATCATATCTCCCTCATAAGTTTGTTGTAATGATATGCTAATTAAATAATGTATGTAAAGCACTTAATGTCTAGCTCATAGTGAATGTTCAATAAAAAGAAGATATAGGCTAAAAAGGGATAAACCAAAACCAGAGGCACAAAGTAAATAAAGACACCAGTCCAATGACAGAAGGGGTCTTCCTTATTATCCCTGTTAAAAATTATAAATAAATAAAGTTGTTACTCAGGCAGCAGGAAACCAATGTCTAGTCCAACCACTGCTCAATAAATATAAATTAAGCAAATTGAACTCCTGATCAGTGAATGTAAAAGTCCTTAGATTGGGTTGTTTATTAGGGAAAAGAAATAGCAAAAGGAGAGAGCAGTCTCAGGGGATTGTGATTGGTTTAGAGAACCCAGAATGCACCCTTTGGGTACGATGTGTGAAATTTCACCATGTAGCAAAGGGAGAACCCTGGACACATGGCAGAGTGACTTACCCAAATTGTTATAAAATAATGCTTAACTTTGGTCAACCTAGAATGTCTTCAAAACATGAAGGTTAAAGAAGAACTCATTTGGTTATTCTCACCTCCTTTTTAGTGAGGTTTTAAACACGAGTGAATGTTAAAGAAGGTACAAGAAAAGTGGCAAGCCACCTGTAAAAGTGAGAAACCAAATGTTGTTGACTCTAAGGTTCAAGCCATCCTCATTCCAACTGGCTGGAATTCTCATTCTAAAGAAGGGAATCAGGAAATCCCATAGTGGGTGCTTTACATTCAAGAACCCAATTTCGGGGGAAAGGGTAGATTTAAGTGAGAAACATGATAGTGACTGATAAATGAAAAGAAAATTCCAATACTCCCCACTTTTTGGTTTGTTTAATTTCAATTTTGCAAAGTCTAGCTGTGTTGCTGGAAAGAGACGAAAATGTCAGAAAAATTAAATGGTACGATGTTAGAGTCTGGAGCTGGCAGTGATCCTGAGAGCATCTGTTCTACCAACTGAGGCCCGTAGCAAGGACACAGAGAGCTGAGTCTAGAATTCACATTTCCCCATTTCTATTTCAGGGTGCTCTCTTAATCTTATCCTCTAAAGTGAAGGATACGAAGAGCCATATAACATTCTCAGCATTGGCCCTCAGAATATTTCGGTTGCTTAGGTTTCCTACACAGAACAGAAATCAATCAAATATTGCACACAGTGGACTCTCCTCACTCACGGTAGTTGATGTTCTAACAGTTTCCCTGGACAATGAATTAGCGAATACCGAAAAATTGCTTCTTGCAGTAATATAGGGTTAGTTTCCCCCAAGCTTCTGGTCACGAGATTTTTGTCTACTGATCAATACCTAGCCTTGTTTTATTTGTGTTTAAATACACTATGAGTCATTAACATTGAATTCATGGGCAACAGCATTGAAACTCATGTCTAAGCAAAGCTCCTCTAACAAACATTTTCTCCGCTCAGCAGTCACAGCCTTCTTGCTCTTAAGAACACTAGCAAGCCCTTCAGCAGTACACTTGAAGTCATTTTCATCAGCTACCTCGCCAAAGAAAAAAAGCACAAGAATGTGAAAAATGTGATACTAAACAGACTATGAGGAAGTTACCTGTTTATGGTGTAAAAGCTAAAACAAGAAGGCAAAAGCATGATTTGTTTGACTGCAGCTGGGAACATGCCCACAGAGTGAATCAAATTTTTTGCCACTCTAGGTGTCTGCAAATGATCACAAAAGTACTTGCAGGTATGGGTTTGGGGACCACAAGTATATTTTAGTGAGTAACATAATTTACAAATGCGGAATCTATGAATAATAAGGGTCAACTCATTATGAATGGTTTAGTTTTTTCTCCTGCTCAGAGGATCCTGGGTACCTAGGGTGCTCCTGAATTAAATTAGTAAAATTGCGCTGTATATTCTTCCCTTTAGAAAATGTTCATACTTGTAGATTTCCTATCTGCGAAATCCCTTAAGCACATCAGGCGATGTTGTTTCTGTCCCTTTTTGTGCGGAGACTAGTAGCCACTTATGTTGGCCTCTTATCCATGTCTAATGATTAAGAGGGAAGACAGAATAAAGCAATTATATAATCTAGGTATCAAAGGATACCTAAAGTCTTGATAATCAGTATTTTTAAAAAACCAAAAAAGTAAATACAATGTAATCCTAAAATTGTTTTAAAAATAAGGGGAAAATAGAAAGGTAGACACGGGAAAGAATTACATGTGATGATCTAGGATCGTGTATGTTACGGATGATTTTACTTTTCTCATTGTGCTGTTCTGTTTTTTAAAAGCACTATCATAAGCATGTGTTACCTCGGTAAATAAAAAGCTGGAATAAATACTGTTTTTTAAAGTTACAGCAGACCTTTGCCCCACCTTAAGCCACAGACAGACAGATCAGGATCTGTCCTACTTGGAAAAGAAAAGGTTTCCCCAGAAAATACTTGGATTTAAAAAAAAAAAATCAAGAAAATCTTCCTCACTCTCATTTCCTTCATCTTCTTTTCTCACTTTGTCTTCTGCTTTTCCCCATCTCTAAAAACAACCCCCACTATCCTAAGTATATCTGCTAACACACTGGCTTTCTCCTAGATGAAAGCTTCCCCCCATATTCCATGTTAGTGTTAATTATTTGAATGGCTTCAAGGCTAAGACAATAGTCAGAGAGGACTCCAGTTAAAAGCTGATAGAGATAGAGTAACTGATATAAAGCCTGTTCTGGAGGAGACCAGAGGGAACTGACACAGAGAGTAGAGGCAGAAAGGTTAACTTGGAGATAGGCAGTAAGGCTGGGTACCCTGGAACCTATAAGCAGGAGAGAGTACAAGAGCTCTTGATGGCTTTCAGAACCGTACTTTGGCTTTTCTCTTTCGTAGGAGGCAAGGTCATCTGTTAGTAGTTAGGCAGGGAGGAGTCTGAGTAGGGAGCTGGGGGAGGGGCGAAGGTATGAAATAATAGGTTATGAGAGCAGTAAGAAACACATCTATCTATTCAAGAGCAGCTGAAGAGTGCTGACCAGTGATAAAGACCCAGCTGCAGCTGGAAACGAACCATTCTGGCCATTTCTCTGCACAGTTAAGCAGTGTTCTCCAGCCAGGTTAGCAAGTATATGAACAGATGGCCCATTTCTTCCCCAGCCCCCGTTTTCAGGAAAGCAGGTTGGTCGCCTGCTTCCTTCCTTCCCTAATCAACCTGAGCTCACTCACAATGCTTAGTGGCCAGCATCCTCCACTCCCTTCTGTTATTTCTGTGGCCTCTCCTTTGACACTCTTAGACCCTGAGGTCACTCAAAGTATTAGGCGATAGTATATTAGTTTGAACCTTCTTAACATTTCCATTCTTATAGGGCACACGTGATTAAATATTGGGGATCTCGTGAGTTATGGCAGAGTGGAATTACCTGCCGCAAGTTTTTTGTTTTTAACCTTTTTTGAGCACTTGGAATGGACCGATGATCCTGGGAGGATGCAGGGCCCAGGTACCAGCTGCTGCTCAGCCAGCCTCCCCAGAGGCCTCCACCTGAAGAAAGGAAAGCCCTCCAGCCTGACTGGGGTCCTAGCAGCAAGCCTACTCCAAGATTTTGTATGTTTTATTATTTTTTCCTGGACAGGATCAGTGTCAGGTTGTCAAGGATACAAACAAAATTCAAAACAAGAATGATGGGAAAAGGGGGTTTGGGAGGAGCAGGTTGAAAAAAAAAAGAAGAAGAAAACCCACACAATCATGTCTTGATTAGAAATGACAAATACAACAATTGTTTTAACTATAATTAAAAGCAAAATGTCAACAGATGTTTTCTCATGTTAGGCTCAGAGCATAATTTTCAAATCCTCTGCAAGTCCCCCAGTCATCCCTTCCTTTAAATGGTTCATTTCATGCCTCATCTGGGCCTGAAGTTGCAGTGTGTAAACAGGTAAAAAATGTCCTGAGTTAGCTGAAACGACCTTAATTGTCAAAGTTCTAGAAATTAGGACAAACTAGGGGGTGAAACTCTTAACTCCCTAAAAGAGAGATCAGTATGCAGACTGGTGTCAACTGGGTGCCTCAAAACTCTTCCGATATTAAGCCCTGGCTGGTGTGGCACAGTGGACAGAGTGCCATGCCGGCCTGTGAACCAAAGGGTCGCCGGTTCAATTCCCAGTCAGGGCACATGCCTGGGTTGCGGGCCAGGTCCCCAGTAGGGGGCGTGCAAGAGGCAACCACACATTGATGTGTCTCCCTCTCACCCTCCTTTTCCCTTCCTCTAAAAATAAATAAATAAACTCTAAAAAATAAAAACTCTTCTGCTATTAAGTAAAATTAACAGTTGTAGCAATTGACATGTACTAGAAGTTTTAAGTAAGGGCTACAGATAATGTAATAAATAACAGCAAACTTTTATAATATTAACACTACCATCATTAATAACTTCTGCTATCTTTGTAACTTTTGTACACCTTAGTTACATGTTTTGAAATCATTACCTTGTTAGGTTGGTTTATTCTATCCAGAAAACTGAGGGTCAGAGGCAACGGCTCTGCTCGGGTCACCCAGCCACTACTATGTGGATTAGCACCTCAGTCAACCGAGGCTAACACCAGTGTCCTTGCCAATCCTATTACACAGAGTGACCCATTAGGCATGACTTTGTGGCAACAGAGGCCACAAGGTATAGGATGGGTCTTCTGAAACCTACGATTACTTTTCTGTGAAAAAGGAGACTGTCCCAAGTAGATTTCTTAAACCTGAGACATGTCTCCCTTCTTGATATCATCATGGCCAAAATCTAACTGAAGTATCCACATAAAATTACACCTAAAACATGTACCAGGATCCTACTAACATCCTGAAAAAAAGCTTCAATAAGAACTCCGAGAAAAGGAACCCAAGAGTGAGAGCAGTCAGGAAATTAACGAGACACAGCCCGTCTAATTTTCATGCAAGCAAACACCATCACAAATGCTTTCAAAGGTCAAGTTGCAGTGAGTGAGGTAATGCTGTTTGGGGAGTGAAATAAACATTACTTTGATTTTGCTCTGGGAAGGTTTTTATTTTTTCCTCCCTTTTTCATATTTCTTCTTTCTCTGTCTCAAGTTTTGAATTGCTTACCCTTTTCAGTCAAACTTGTCCTCATCACCTCCATTTTGCCAGGTCCCTGTGAAAACCAATTTATAGCCTTCCTTCGGGTCTGCAGATTTTTTTTCCTCAAGACCCTCTGCTCGGCAGACACTATTTTCTTACAAGGCTGGAGATTTTAAAGAGTGTGGGAAATGACGTTGGATTCGACTTGGCAGAACCAAAGGGGGCAGAGAAGGGAATGGGAGAGAGAAAAGAAGGAAGGGTCTCCTGTTCAAAATAATCTTGGTTTCCAACCAACAGCATTGCACAAGTTAAGCAGTTTCATAGATAGTCTTAACAGTTTTACAAGATTTTTTTTTTTCTCTTTCAAAATGTGCTTTCAACAGTCATGCTGTTTTCCAATGAACTGAAAGGGGCACTGTGTTCAGAAGCGACAAGGATGGGCTATAAGCATATGACTGGAGATACAAAAGCTGCTTTATTTGAATGTATGTTTGCCCTGGCAGGGATTCGGGGACCTACCTGCACATAATCCACACTCCGTCCCAGTGCTCTGAAGGCCGTGTACATGACTTCTCTTTTTCCACCCCATTTTTGCATGATGCAAATACTTTTGTTGGACAAGACCAACTGGGTGACATGTTGGGAGCTTTCTTTATGTGACTCCTCTGTCTCACCGGGGCCCTTCTCATGAAAGTTGTTCTTCCAGATATAAGTGGCTGATTTGTCCCTGCCCATGACTTCGCTGAAGATGTCCATCATGTAAAGGTCGTCTTCCGAGTTCCCATCTATGACCATGACGACTTTAATCCCCGGGTAGGTGAGCCTTTTCACAGATTGTAGACATTTCCGTAAGTAGTCTGGGTCTTCCTGATACGCAGCAATGCAAAGAGCAACAGTTTTGTTCAGTTTAATGGGGGTTTCCAGGGATTTTTTCATTTTTCGGTGCTCTAGAAAGGCAAACAGGCTTTGGATGATGAGGTGTGATGCTAAAAAGGCACCGTACAGTCCAAAAGAGAAGTAGTAATTATCTGTTTGGATAAACTGGTAGCCAACAATGTAAGCAGCTGTGATTCCAAGAAGGAGAGAGACTCCAAACAGTGTGGTTCCAATTATTCTCAGGATACATAGAAACCTCTCACAATGCATCTGTAATGTAATCAAAGATACTTTTGGTTAATGACTCTTGTTCTGCACCTGTTACGTACATGGCATCATGGGTTGAGCATTGGACTAGGAGCATTCAGGGGTTCTAACCCTGAGGTTCTCACTAGTTAGCTGTGTGACTTCCTGCATCTCAGTTTGCTCATCTGCAGAATGGGAGTATAAGGACGTCCTTCTATGACACCTCAGATGGCTGTTTCAAGAATCAGCCGCATGCACTATTGAAAACCATGTGTTAAACACATGGAAGCATTGTTTTTAGTGTTAGATCATTTGTCTAAGGTTGCATCCTAATAGGTGGTCATAGATAGATGTGGAATCCAAATTTCCTAGCAAGCAAGGTCATCTTGCCTCCTACACTATTCTCTGCGTATCCAGTATGGACCAGCAAAACATCCAGGAGGCATTTGCTAAATTGCTCGTGGGTCATTTCATCTCATCTCTACTGTGCAAATCCCTCAGCTCACACCCTTTCCATGCAGCCAGCTGAGGTCGGAGATGAGGATGCCTACCTGGGTTGTGGTACTAGCTCTTCCATTCACTGGCTATGTACCCTTTAGAGGATCACTACTTCTCTGGGCCTCCGTTTTCTTTCATTTGTAAAATGATGGAATTTAGACTCAATTATTTCCAAAAGCTCTATTAACAAACACCTATCAAAGTCCTGTAAGCTCTGCACTGCCTTCTTTTGTTCAGATGGCTCCTCTCACCATCATCACTAACACCCAGTGGGGATCAGGCCCCTTACTGGAACACAGAAAACACACGATAAATGCTTGTAGAAGTAAATCACAAATTAAAGAAACAAAATCATGCTTAATTTCAACAGGTAAGTTTCTGATTCTCTTAAAAGCTGTAACACATTAGACCTGGAACACATTTTAGCTCTTAAGTAGTCAGATTCCTGATGAAGGTTCAGTCCCACAAGACAGTCCTCCCCGCAACCTTCAGATCCCAGCCCCAACCTCAGGTTGTTACTGTACTTCTGACTATGAAGCAGAGATTCCCAAGCCCCGCCCCCGCCCTGGGTTTGATTAATTTGCCCCAGCAGCTCACAGAACTCAGAAACCCATTGACCCACATTACCAGTTTGTTATAAAAGGATCTAACTCCAGGACAGCCAGATGGTGCACAGGGCAACATGTGGGGTAAGGACGAGGTGCTTCCTTACCACTTCCTTACGCTCACAGAGTTTGCTACCCTCCCCAAATCACCAACCTGGAGCTCTCCAAACACTCTCCTTTTGGGTTTTCATGGAAGCTTAATTACATGGACATGATTGGTGAAATTTTTGGCCATTGGTGACTGGATCTCCAGTCCCTCTCCCCTCCCCTGGAGGTCTAAGGATGTAAGTGCAAGTTCCAGCCCTCCAATCACAGGGTTGGCTCCACTGGAAACCTTCGTCCTTAGCTTTCCCAAAAAACTGCCTCATTAACGTAACAAAAGACACCTCTATGGCCCTCCTAGGAAATTCCAAGGATTTTAGGAGCTATGTGCCAGATGTACTGTTGACCCTGGAACCCTGGTTTGAACTGCGTGGGTCTACTTACACGTGGCTTTTTCTGAGATTGGGAATCCTTGGAGGTGGAGGGCCAATTTAAGTTATCCTGGGATTTTTGACTGCGTGGGAGGTAAGTACCGCTAGCCCCACTGTTCAAGACCAACTGTATATTTCTTATTATAAATCACAATCAGTTTTTTCCCCTGAAGCTTATTTTCTTCCTCTCCCAAGAATGAACTATAATGAGAAATTGATATAAATGCAGCGTCCCTGTCTTCAATCATTCACACCAACTTCAGGGGTTTTGTTATATTTACATAATTACTGCTTAATCTTTTTGTTTAATTCAACTAGTTTCTGAAAGCTAAGTAAATTTATTTTAAATGGAAACTTAGGCTAAGTGATTATCTCTGCAAAATCTCTTGTTGGATATGCTAACTATATTTTCCTATTCCACATTAAGACTTAAAATTGAATGTCCACATAGCATTTAATTATCTTGTATTACTATCTTGGTTGTTACTAGTTGTGTGGCCACCACATTGCTCTCAGCTCCAAGAGGCACCGTTCACATTTCCAGTCCCTGTGGTCATACGCCGAGGTGGTCCTGAGTGGATCTGCATTCTACGTTTGGGAAACTTCAGCATGGCTGCTCGCCATTTATGTTTCCTCTCCTCGGGAGCACAGACCGCTTGATGTGGCTGGCCATGGTGCTTGAGCCTTTGGAAACTGGAGATGAGTCACTTCCAACAGGGACTTTTAAAAGGAGAGAGTGGGCCTCCTGCAATCTCTCTTCCTTCCACGGGCTGATGCCCATATCAACAAGGTCGTAGGGAATTGCAGAGCCCAAAGACAGAGGGAACCCGATCCTTGAACTGCCACATGGAAGGAGCCAGCCACCAATCGGGTATACCTGCCTTGGAGTCTCATGAGACCAATAAGGAGTTTTTGTTTGTTTGTGTGCCCATTCTGAATGTTGAGTTTAGTTCACCCTAAGAATGGAACGTAGCCTGGAGGCCAGGGTTCCCAGCTGTGGACATGATTTTCCTTCGTTAAATGCAGATGACAGTACTCGTCAGTGACCCTGCACCAGGTTGCACCGAGGAGAAAAATCAGTTTGTAAAAGCGTTTTTTTTTTAAATGTGATTTTTGAAGTGTTCAGTTAAAAACGAAGCTAAAACAAACAGACCTGTGTTCTGCTTCTAGCACTTATACAGGACACCATAAATAGGTAACATGCCTGATAAAGGTGATCACAACACAAATGGAAAGTCCAAGCTGCTGGGGAACGGTGAACTGCAAAAGGCAAGAGAGAGCAGCATCCCTTGCTAATTAACACAGCTGTTGGGATGCTGAAAACTCCCAAAGGATGCATTAGCCAATGCCTGAAGGTGCTGGGAGCAACCAGACTTGGAACTTGTCCGTTTCCAAGACGTGAGTCATTCTCACAAGAGTGAAACATTTCAAGGGGACTAAAACCCTCTGCCAGGGAGAAGCTGGTGTGTTTCACTTGTGTTTAAAATCACCGTAGCCAGCAAAAGAACTGCCTGCTATTCTTTTTCCATTATTCACATTTTCCTTGCTTTTATCAGCACACGTGGACAGAGTGTTCGCAAAGCATCTGCTGGCCACAGCTGAAGTGGGAACGCCGTCTGACATCATAGGAGTCTACAGAATGTCCTTTTGAAGCCTGGGAAAAGTTGCTGGTAACTTGCAGCAATGTGGCTAGAATTGATCCTTTATACTCCTTCAAGGTACCGCATTGTTGCCTTGTAGGACACACGCAGCATCTCAGTCCGGGCCAAAGGGCAAAAGGCACATTGCAGAGCCAGCTTTACTGAGGGGATAAGTTGATCTCAGGGAGTGACACACAGGATGTGTTTCTTTATAAATTCCCCTGGGTGATTTCATAGATATGGGCACCATATGTGAGACTTTCTGAGACAATCCCCAATTCAAATACTCCGTTTCACAAGCAAACTCTCCATGTCAGACATATGGCTTTATAGTTAAATTGGAAAATCTGGTTAGTTTCACCCTAGATCACAAGAGCTTACTGCTAGATAGAAAGATGATTTAGAAATCTACCTTCCATAAATATTTAAAATATAAAACTTGGATTTTTTTTTTGCCTAGTGTCAGAGTTTAGTCTATTCATTAATTTTTGTTATTATTGGACTTAATAACAATTATTTACTAAGTACTAGTCTTTCAGAATTCTTAACCAAACCAAGTGTTCAAGAATGCACCATAATAAGCTCCGCAAAGCCAAGATTTTAAAAAATATTTGGTTTCACTAATGTTCCCCAAGGATATAAACCTGGGTTATATGTTTTTTATAAATATTTACTGAATACCAACTTGGCTATGACTGCTCTATTCAGTAAATATGTTAAGTGAGTGGATGTACATTCATTCATCAATATCATATTGGCATCGTTGTTACATCAGCTAACACTTATTCATCATTGATTAGGTTCTAGTAGTGGGACAAGTTTGTTTTGTTGAACAGCATGATTTCTATGTAATGTTAATAACATAAGTGGTAAATATATAGTTAATCTTGTGTCACAAATAATACACATATGACGAGGAAACTAAGGCCGAGTATTTAAGCAGCTTGCTCAAAGTCACAAAACCAGGATATTAGGATCCACCCTGTGGCATAACGCCAGGTGATTCGAATCATCTCAGAAAATATTTGCAGAAGAGATTTGAACCCTCAGGACAAAACAGGCAGCATCCTTCTGTCCTGGCCAATAAAAATGTTCTATAAGAAAAGATTAGAAAATAACTTTGAAAAGTATTTTCCTGCTGGGATGGAAAATGAGAAACTGACCCACACTCAGGTACAGACACAAAACCAACCGATACACAGAACATATCTGGGCTTATACACGGTCCGGTGTGGGTACAGTCTGAAGGCACCTGGAATGATATTGGCTTAAAGGAAGCTGATGGCTCCATCTCTGCAATAGCAGTGCTGCCACAATCTTTCTTGTTTCACCGTAAGAAAGGCGTCCCTGTTCCTACTGGGCATCAGAGCCCCTTCCTGCTCCTTGACCTCCTTGAATTAACCAGAGGGCAAATGTTGCATCAGAATCACAGCCGCTCTCCCTGCCCTAGTGCAGCAGTGAGAAATGAGTTCTCACAGCTTTCCCTTTCCTCGCAGATATGGGAAAAGCTGAAGTGAATTCAAATTAATTGAGTCAGCATCTGGGGGAAAGGCTGTAGACTTGAGTCCAAGATACCTCTTCTGAGAGGTCCTAGCTTACCACTCCCTTCTGAACTAGCTTCTCCAAACTGCCCTCTCCAACTCTGTCATTATCTCTCCCCTGACCCTGTTAGATTTTTAAAAATCACACTATGTACACTCTATGACTATGCAGACCTGTGGGTCTCAATCAACTGTGTTTTCCTGTATCCAAAGTCAGATCCTGGCACATAGTAGGTACTTAGTAATGCATTCTGAATTATGAGTAAGTCCATTTGGACTCAGGCCGCCAGTGCAAACTGACAGAGCACTGGTCCCTCCCCAGTCTTGGTGGCCATGAATATATGTTGAGCCATTAAGGCTACCTCTCATCCAGCAGTTTTTTCTTCCTAAAAAAATGTTCCATAATTTTTTGCCCGGCTACCTAAAGATAATGGTTGGGAAAGGGGGGTACCACACCACTTCTAGGGTACCGTTGGAAAGCAAAGTTAGAAAAGGCAAATAGAAGAAAACAAAAAACTTGAAAAGACTTACGTACCCTCACCTTCATTGCAGCATTATTTACAACAGCCAAGATATGTAAACAACCTCACTAACTATCAATGGATGGAGACTCTGTGTGTGTGTGTGTGTGTGTGTGTGTGAATGTTATTCAGTCAAAAAAAAAAAAAAGAAATCTTGCTGTTTTGTGACAGCGTGAACGGACCTCAAGGGCATTAGACTGAGTGAAGAGTGAGACAGGGAAGGATAGATACAAAGGACAGATACTGTGTGATCTCTCTCATATGTGGAATCAAATAAATAAGTTAAGTAAATAAATAAATAATAAAAACCAAGCTCATAGATGCAGAGAACAGATGGGTGGGCTGACAGAGATGGAAGGGTTGGGCGTAAGAGAAATGGATGAACTGTTTTTGATGTTGTTTTTAGCTTAAATAAATGGAATTTTTTAAATATCATAATATCCTATTATGACATGATTAGGAAATTGTCTTTGCATCTATATTCTGAAATAATATTTATCTAACACTTTCTACATACCAGGCACCTTGCTAACCACTTTAATAATACATTTCATTTAATCTTCACAGCATACCGGGAGGTGCTATCTAGCCCATTTCACAGATTAGAAGACTAAGGCTCAGAGAAAAACACACAACTGCTTAATGGTGGAAATGATATTCACACCAAGGATTATTTGACCCTGGAGACTGTGATCTTGACTACTATACCTTATTACATCTTTTAATAAAAATATGCTTATAAATGTGAGCGATAATACCAGTTTACTGTTCTGGGCAAGAACTGATTTCCTCCAAGTTTCTGGGAAATGGGGAAAATGAAGTTCGCTTTGTTAGAAGTATTTACAGAAAACCTAAATAATCTATTTTTTGCTATTGCCCAAAGTCCCAAATAATAGAAACCTAAGGAGAATTAAATCTTTATGTGTTGAATCCTCTCTTCAGCATTAAATGAGATTACCTTAATGACTCTGAGTGTTTCTTTGGGGCAGCTGGCAAGCCTCTATAATGTAACTAGGCGACCAATTGTACAAAAGAATATACCCTCAGACGTAAATTTCCCCAAATATTTTTCAGAACAGACATTTCTCATCCCTCCTTCACTATCTTATCAGAACACTAGGACATTTGTCTTTTTGTATTTTTTTTCATTTTCTGGTAAGTTTTACTTAATAGTTCAGCATGACCTTTCATGACAACCTATTAAGCAACTTGTTTTGTACACATGCATTATAGATACTTGTACTAAATAATTTAAATAACTGGTAACGATTGTTTTCTAACAGAAAAACAAAATATTAAATAAACCATGATTTTAAAAAAAATTTATTCATGCCCAATTTTAAATTTTAGGTAAAATTTAGAAAAAAAATTCTTACCTCACTTAGAAATCTATGCCTTTCTGTTGAATGCTAAGTTGTCCATTAGTATGAGGGTTGAGTATAAAGGTTGAATTTGGGTGTGGAGGGGGATGATTAATGTAGCATAAAAGACTAACATCTAAGGTATGGTTGATTACTTACTTACAACAGATCAAAAAAACCAATGATGTTACACAGCCGTCCTTACAAGTAAATCCTGCCCAGATCAGAGTCAGCACAGATTTCAAAGTCCAGAAATCAAAATGCCCAGTTAAGATAAAATGAAGCAGCTAAGCTTGACCTACGGGAGAGAGTACACTCTGGTTCCCATACTATGGGCTTTGAAGTCATCCTTTTTCTCTGCAGCCCCACCGCCTTTATTCCAGCAGAGACCCCGGAGCTGTACTCGCAGGGTTAGTCAATAAGCCTTTCAAAGGCCCCGTTCCCCACAGCTGTGCCTGGGTCCAGAGCTTTAATTTTTAGATTTCTCTTCATTTGCACCATCGACATTGATCAACTGCTCCTAGGATGCCAACTTTCCCAACTGCCCTGTGAGTTCCTGGACTTCATCCTGAAGTTCAGTGTGGCAAAGGGGAACATTACAAAAAGGCTTGACATGGAATCCTAGTTCTATGTTTCTCCCTGGGACCCTGGGCATTATCTCTATAGATTAAAACCCTATGGGGCTACATGTACCACAAATGCCAAGTTTCTTCACTGAAATCTTTCCCAATCT
The DNA here is from genome assembly GCA_004026545.1 of Mormoops blainvillei. Lineage (NCBI taxonomy): Eukaryota > Metazoa > Chordata > Mammalia > Chiroptera > Mormoopidae > Mormoops > Mormoops blainvillei. The sequence goes on from PVJD01004387.1 coordinate 71,510, forward strand.
CTCTCAATCAGATACAATTTCTCTTCAATTTAAGCCCCATAAAATGTGACAAATCCACCTTCACCATGTCCACTTCAGGGCATTACATATACTTATTTCTTGGATTAAATTTCATCCACACTCCTTACTAGCAGTGTGACTTTGCAATGAGTTGATTAATCTTTCTGGGCAAGGCTCCTTTATTCATAAAGTTTTCTTTAGAGGAGGAGGGGCAGAGTAGGGGGTTAGATATAATAACAGTGAAGTGCCAACCTCAAGTGCCTCAAATCTACTAGACATGTGATCAACAGTAGCTACTTTACATGTCTTATGGGTCAGCTCATATTTAAAGACTTTCTGTACAATGAGTTCCATTAAAATGAGACTGCATTTTATTCATTTCAATGTGTACTATAGATGTATGTATTTAAGAGGCATTCATCTGTAAATATTTAATTTAAATAAAATATTTAATGGTATGACCTCATAATATTTATTTTGACCCATGTATCAGTAATATTTTTCCAGATTGTGGGTAAGGCAGTATATATGACATCCACATCAATGACATTCAAAATAGGCTTTAATAACTTAAGATATATGTAATGAGGTGATACTTATTCCATACAAATTGCTGCTAGATAGGAAAAGGATTAAAACCAAGGTGGGGTGATGGAAGTGATTTTTCTACAGAGACCTGTCCCCAGCATTCAGCTGTCATACCAGCTGCCACTGGCTCTGTCCTTGTCGCCTCTTAGTGGAACACAACCTGGGTATGCATCGATAAAAAAAGGGAACCCAGAATGGAACAGTGGGGTTTATGTTCTATTCTCCAACTTCATTAACTCACCCCCACACACATACATTATGCAAAAGTCAGGAAGCTAATGATGTAACAGACTAATTATTCTTAGATTAAAAATGTAACTGTAGCCCTGTCAGGGTAGCTCAGCTTGGTTGGGGTGTTGTCCTGTACACCAAAAGGCTTCGGATTTGATTCCTGGTCAGGGCACATACGTAGTAGTGGGTTTGATCCCCGGGTGGGGCTCACATGGGAGGCAACCAATCCATGTTTCTCTGCCAGGGTGGCAACCGATGGATGTTTCTCGCTCACATCAGTGTTGCTCTCTCCCCCTTTCTCCCTCCCCGAAATCGATAAACATATCCTCAGGTAATGATTTTTTTTAAAAATGTAACTGTAACATAACTTTGCCAAAGCAGGGGTCTTGACACTGATCCATTGATAAGGACTTTCCCCATAGTGCCAATAATAGAAAATAAAATGAAACAGTGAAAAGTGTGTGCTTAAAATTCAAGAAAAAAAATTGTTTTGAAAGAAATCTTAGATGGTAAGGAAACCATGTGTGAAAAAGTATTCATGAAATTCAATATAGTGGGGCCATTCTATAGGCTTAACAGAAATAATTACGCAATCTAACTTACTTTCTAGCAACAATTTCTTATTCATTCATTGTACAATACCTGTTTCCCAGGACGGTAACTGACTAAATATCTTTGTTTCATGGAGAATGACATTCAAATTTTATATTAGTCAATACCTTGAATTTCTATTAGCTGCATAACTCTCTCTGGTAAAGTAATGAGTTACTTCTAGGTGCAGTACGTGTGACTTAGATATTAAATGTTTATCAATATATCCTCAACACACTTTTCATTCAACTTGGGTAATGTATAAATTAAAAGAAAAAATGAATGATGATATCCTAATTGCAACCCTATAATCTAGAAATGCCCACTTAGAATTCTAGAATTGTTTCAAATTTGTAAATGTATACACAGCATAAAATACATACTAAAATATGTACTTTAAATAAAGAGTTAAACTTTATTGAAACTGTAAAAGAATAGCCTAACTACTACTTTTGATGAATTACGATGGGTATTAAAACTACCTCAGTTGTATGAGTAATCAATCTTATTTTGCCTTTTAAAAAATGCAGTGAAAACTAATATAATGGATGTGCCAACTTGCACACATTTGAATGAAAATTGTAAAATTTAGGGTTCTCTCCAACCCTAAGCCGTAAAATTTAAAATTGTTATCCAGAAAGTTTGATGGGCATATATTTGTTCTAGCCAGTTCTATGGAAGTACATATTTTAAGCTTTCATCGTATGTTTGAATGTGTTGATCTTTTAAAATATTGTTAAAATGGCTTTTTTTTTTTAAAAATCATAACTCCGTTTAATATCTCCAAAGGTACATTATCATGTGCTTTCACTGAAATAAGAATCTGCAAGAGGAAAAAAAAAAAAAGACCCTGAAATCTACAATGGGGAGAGAAGTTGTTCTCCCACTTATCAACCTCCTCACTTGTCAGCAAAACCTAACTACAAACCTCCTTGGCTTTAACAGGGAGCTGTGAGTCTATATATATACTCAGGCCTAGAGTTTGGGGAAGCCCTTCGTGGCCAATGAGGACTTCCCGACCTATTGCGTCACACCTCCCCCCTCGGGGCATGACGTCAAAGGCAATCCCAGGCCAGCCACGTGGGTTGGAAGAGTGCAGCGTTTCTGGGCAGCTGTTAGGTAGACACCCGCAGCAGCGGTCCCCAGGGGTGGAGAGCAGGGCAGGGAGGGGCCGTGGCTCCCATCCGCATCTCCTGGAAGTGCGGCCGTAGCAGCTCGTTTGCCCCGGAGGCGGGCGGGGCGGGGGAGTCCCAGCGCTGAGGGCCGGCGTTTGGGGGATGGAGGGAGAGGCACGGGGGAAGCTGGCACCCAAGACTGTGTAATAGGAGCCGGGTCTTGTAAAGCCTCCTCCCCAGGCACCGCCTCTCCGCTCCCAGCTCCTCTTTCCAGCCTTAATTATCCTTTCAGCGCCGTTTCCCCTCGGCTGCGTTTCCTTGGCTAGAGGGAAAAGCCTCCCTGGCCTCCCCGTTCTCGCCCTCACACAGACCCTCCTTTCAGACCCGCCCTCCTGTTCACAGGGACCCATTTCGGAGCCCTGGCTCACACAGGGCGGGAACCAGCGTGACGAATTCCGCCCAAGGTGTTGATTATCCATCCCAACCCAGCTTCTGGCTCGCTTCCCGCCTTCACCCCCGGCTCACGCCGGCCCCCTCCCGCAGCCCCGGGCTGGGTGCTGGAGACGGCGCCCCCAGAGCCCCCACTCGGCCGTTCCCCCCGCTGCAGCTGCGGAAAGAAGCTACAGCGTGCTCGGTGCCACGTCGGAATTGGCTCCTGGGACGCTGCAGCTGCCGGCGAGCCGCGCGCGGTCCCCAGGCAAGCCCTGCCCGGGGGCAGTCGGCGGGCGGGCCCGGGGAGGGGTGGAGGATGCGCGCCTCCTTCCGCTAGGGTGTGGGACAGCCACCGCTCGCATCAGGGACCCCGGGCCTGAGTAAGGTTTCCGGAGCTGAGCTGGGATGGGCTGGGACAGACCCAGCCTGACACTTTAATGGGGTGCAGGGAGTACAAGGGAAGAGACGCTGGAGAGAAAGGGGGAGTGGCCGAACGAGGCCGGTAGCTGAGAGGAGGTGGGGAAAGGACCCTCCTTCTTCGGGGTCCCATCTAGGAGCCTTGAACGCTTTAACCCTTTGCATTACAAGTAAGAAGCGACTTCCCAGTTGGTAGTAAAACACGCTGGGCTGCAGGGTTTTCCTCCCCACATCGAGTGTGTGAAAAAGAGGAGAGGGATAGGAAGGGGGAAGAAGGAGGCTGTACGGAATACATTTTCCCTGCACAGTGGAAATTCTTGTTTCCTAACCCGGGAGCCCCGCTGCAGCTCCAGAAGATGCGGAATGGAAAAGTACATCTCAGGACGGCAGTCTTTCCCGGGCAGAGAGGTTACCTGTGTTCCCAGCAAGGCAGCGGATTTCTGGAGAGCGCCACAGGGATGGCAAAAGATGTCGCTAAGCCTGACAGTGATCTGAAATATCCACCGATTTTTAGTCTGTTGGAAATTTTCAGACCTCAAACTTTGCTGTCGAGAACTGACTGTAAAGGTTTTTTTTTTCAACAATTATGTGGATAATTTCTTCCCACTCCCTGGCCTATTCGAGGGCCCTCATCCACCAAATCGCGCCAATGTAACGTACCTTGTTCAGCTCTTGGTCATAAAGTTGTCCTCAGCCTGTATGTGTGGTCCCGGAGGGCCGGTGGCGGGTAGTTTCCAAAATTGAGGTAATAAGAAATCAGATGAATTTGAGACGACCGGCCAAAAAAAATAAAAAATTTAAAAACAACATTTAAAAAGGGATGGGGGAGCCTAAAGGTTCGATTCTCCCCCACTTTAAAAGGAAATTTCACCACTATTCTCTAGTATTTCCGTTGCACTTAAGTCTCCTGATTCTTTAAAAAAAATTTTTTTGCACTTTAAAAATAAATTAATTTTTTAAATTTTTATTTCTTTTGCTCCAGTCCTTCGCCCCTGATATCGGAAACTCTCTTCACTTTTTCGTATTAAAAAAAAAAAAAAAGCCCGGTGAAGACTCAGCAGAAGAACCCTGGAAGCGCAGAATCGGGAGAAAGTCTTTGGCTGGGGCTGGTTCAAGTCCCTGGTTCAATGGGCTGCTGGAAGCCAGGACTGGGTAATTCTTTCCAGACGGCCTGACTTCTTCCTCGCAGTTGTTGCCTTTCTGCCTCCTCCAACTTAAGGGGGTCTTAACTAGTGAGCCGGTGGGTGTTTTAATAGGGCGGAGGAGGGAGTAGGGGGTGGGGGGTGAGGGGAGTGGAGAAGGGAGGTGCGGACTGGGGAACCCGGAGGGGAGGGAACTGGGCGGGCGGGGAGGCGGGGAAGGGGAGAGAGAAATTGACCATTCAAAGCCCTCTCTGAGCTCCAGGCCGGTTCTAAACTCCAATGAATTCAATTAACTTGATTGCTAACGTGTGCAGAGATGCAGGGCACACATGCTGGCCACCACCTGAGTCCCTCCTTTCTCCAGCGGTGGAGCCGCGAGACCGCGGTTTGTAGACATCCCTGATTCCTGTCCTAGTTACAAGTATTCCCTCTTTGCGCTCCACTCCGCGTAGTGTTTAAGTAGTTTGCTTTCAGGCCAAATGGTGCCCTTAGGCTGAGTAACCGCCCTGGGGAGAGCGAGCCGGAGGTGTGTGTGTGTGTGTGTGTGTACGCTCCCGGGGGTCTCCGAAAGCCGGCTGAGGCTAAAAAGTCGGCGACTGGTCCGTCCACCACTTGTTAACCCCTTCTTCCCTCCAACTCAAGTTTCTGAGCTGATGTCAAGTGTCCAAGTGTCCCTTACACAGACGTTTCCGCCTTGGGTGGGCGGGAAAATTGGAAAAATAACCGGTTTTTTTCTTAACCTCGTCCCCTAATGTAAAATAAGCTAATGGCGTGCATTATAAATAAAATATAATAAAATAAAAATAATCATCTGGAGGACTCGAAAATAGCGCGCTTTAAAAACTCGTTTCTAAAAGTATGGCTTAGTGGCTTTTGCTTCTTGTGAGCCTTCTATGAAGACGAGTCAAAATACTTATTTTTGCTTCGAGATGGTCTTTCCTCGTCTTTCTCCCATTACCCCAAGGCTGAAAAGAGCTAGTTTTCTCAATTACTTTTTTTTTCCCCTTTATTTCTCTGAGGTCCTCGCCAACAGCCCTACCGATGACTTAAAACGGACAGTAGGTGGCACTGTTTAGGAAAAAATGAGTGAGTGGCCTTTGGTGATTCCGCTGAAATTATTACAGGGTAAAAGATTTCTTTCTTTTCTTTCCAAGGTTCCTCTGAGCTGTGGACCTCTCTCGAACTCGACTAGGCCTTGAAAACTGGGCTCTTGCTTCTTATCACCCATCTAGGACAATAATGACCAAGCCAAAACAGAAAAGTCCAGTCAACTGGCAGCGACGGTTTTCAGCACATCACGTGCAGAGTGTGGTGCTGGGGGGATGTGATTAGAGGTCAAGTATTTTGTTGCAATATCAGGTAGTCAACCAAATCAGTCCTCAGGGGTCGACCTGCAAAGTACTACCCGTTTCCGTTCCCCACCCCCATCCCTAGCCCACCCCAGATGGGGCGGTTACACCTCAGGCAAGCATTACCTTGGCTTAAAGACTACGCATCGCTCTGGGAGACCCACTTATCAATTTCCCCCTACAAACCTTAAATGCTTCATTCAACCTTTGAACCTTGCCTTTAGTGATTCGACTCTTAAGGAACTGGCTTATATTTTAGAACATAATTTGATCCCACTTAATCAGATTCTCGCTTCTTGAGTTTTAGTTTTATGGTAGTTTTTAAATGCTAAATTAAAATTAAAAATATAAGCTATATGATGTAACAGGTACTCTTACATATCCATATCCATATCATGTTGATTAAACTGATGTCGGGGCTGGGTGGAAATTGTTAATGTGGAGCGTTCAGCTCTGGGACCCTACAGGGGCACTTAAGGTTAGCTCTAAACTTCCATGAATATTATATGTAATGCAGGATTGCGGGCTATTCCTTGGTTATATTTAGCTGTTCCTGTGCTAATAGTTTAAACAATGAGAACTTTTAGTAAAACTGGGCTTCTTTATTAAACAAAAACACATTTGTTGTTTGTCCCCTTGTACTTGTAATTCATGGCCCATAAAGCCAAAGTAAAATGTTCCCTGACTGGTGATGAATTTTAAAGCTCATTACACATTCATGCATTTCTATCAGTTCCAGCCCCAACCCCACCCCCTAAAAGAAGGGAGTAGGGAAGAGGCTAGCAGAATTCAAAACCGGAGGTGAAATATTGTATCTATCACATTTTCTTAGGGAGGCCTGAAATTCAAATCCCACCTTTGATGTGGGGTTGTGAGACGTGGGCTCTGTTTGTGTGATTCTGGACGTGTATTTCACCTCTAGACCTTTATTTCCTCCTTGATAAATGAGAAAATACCTGCTTTACAGAGCTGTTGTGACAACAGAATGTGGTAAATTATGTTAAAAGGGTAGTGTCTCAGCTCTACACTTCTGTAGATCTTCCTACTATAATGCGATGGTTCTTAATATAACCATTGTGGATATTCAAAAAATTTCAGTACCTTTCTCCTGGCTTCCTGTTTTTAAAATTATGCTTGATAGGCATTAACTACGGTTTCATCCTGTGCTCTCTTACTTGACCTACTTCAGCTTTCTACAAGCTTTCTTACTGAGTCTCATAGATTTAGTTATTCTATGTGCCCATGGATACACCCCAAACCTTCACATTTAACCAAAATTCTTTTCCGCGTCTCAGGCCAGAATTATGGCTAGTAGCCATCTTCTAAAATTAGGAGACTGTGAGATTCAGTTTCACGAACAGTGGACCAACTAGTGGAGTAACATTAGATAGTCAATTTCAATTGTAACTTCTATTTTATACATGAGCCGTTTGGATCAGAAGTTGATGTTTTCGGGCCTGACACCCTGAAACACATTTTATCCAACCCATACCTATTGTTTCAACTACACAAGAGGCGGGAGAAAGTCTCAGAGTCAGGGGTGCCGCTTGAGTCAATGTGTGTTCACAGTACGTGGTTGCTAATCTCCTCCCAGAACACAAAACAAGTGTGGGTACGTCTCAGCAAAGGGTTTTCACACCAGATTTAGTACCTTCGTAATTTTCTGTATAAATAGTTCTCAATTTGTGTGTGTGTGTAAAGGACCTCTGTATACCCTTAAAAATTACTGAGAGCTTCAAAAAACTTGTATATGAAGGATACATCTATCAATAGTTACCATATTTTTAAAAAAAAGCTGACCGAAAAAGTTTTTAAATCTTACTAATTCATTTGAAATAATAATAAATGCAATGACTTGTCAACTTAATAACATTATTTTTTGTGAAATGTGGTATTTTTTATTTTTGCAAATCTCTACTATCTGCTATCTGCTGCATTGTTGTTCTGATGTGTGTCTATCTATCTATCTATCTATCTATAGATAAGTATATACCAATCATCTGGTCTTAAACATATATGTGATTGAGAAATGGAGAAATATTTTAATAGTCTTTTCAGATATCCTTAGATACTACATCAAAACTTGAAAAATAGTAATATTTTAAAAGTAACTTGCAATATTGAATCTAAAACAATAGGAATGAAGCTTGTGTACTCTTGCATTAAAATCCATTCATCTGTCTTACAATTTAAATGCTTCCTTTACAATCATTCGTGAATTTATAATATATAGTGATCGGTCGGTAAGTGTCTGTTCGCTGAGTTATGCAGATTTTCCAAATTTTAATATATTTCATTATTCTGTATTTTAACAGTACAATCATTAAAATCACCACCACCACCACATCCAAAAAGTCTTCAGATATTGGGAAGGTGTCCTGGTTGTGGCAGCAAATAAAGTTTTCCAAATTTTTAATTTTCTCCTGAAAGCTCAGGTAAGTCTCGCAAGCAACAAAAACTTGTCAGGTTTTACTGCAGTGACAAGTTCACGTCACTCATTTTTCAAGAAAATAAAATGTCTTCCAAATACCCAAGTCTAAATAACAGTAGTTTGTCCGTCAGTTGTTCTTTCAAGTAAAATGATATTCCACGATAAAAGTGGCCAGCTCAGCCCCAGCTCAATCATATGAAAGCTTTTCCTTCGGACAGTCAATAGTTTGGGGTAGAGTAACCTGTGCACTTTCCTTTTCTTCACACAGAATATTAAAAAGACGTATGCTCAAGAGTTGGTGTTTAATGAAATTAATATTTTTTACTGCTTTATCAAAGACTCTCTTCAATAAAATTTGCTTTTTATTTCCCTGTGAGTGCATGGGGGTAGAGCAAAGACTGGTGCCACTGCCTTGTTTCAGGTGAAGGCACTAGCTGCTTATTATTAGCCATTAATTTTGCCCTATCATTGTAAAGGTCAACAAAGTAAAAGATGCAAATACTTTTTTAATATTATTATAAAAAGTGTAAAGCTGCAAACGCCCTGAAAGGGTCTTGGAGTCCCCAAGGATCTACAGACCACAGTTTGCCGTTGATCTTAGCCAAAAGGCTGAGAGGCGATCTACAGACCACCGTTTGGGTAATACCGGTTTATGTTAAGCATATCAAATGTAGCAGTGTACAAATCTGGGTGTTTAAGAAGAACAGACAAAGTGCTGCATATTGAGATCTAGCAGTGAGAACAGGGATATCAACAGTAAACCTGTCACATAAAGCAGGATTATAGGAAATAGAAAAGCTTAGAATGACACAGAAGACTGAGAACCTGACAGACACTGAAAAACTTTTATAGGGCTTATATATACATAAGCCCTGTGAGATTAACATATTCTCTATGACCTAAGACTATATTTCCTTGGGAATTAAAACACCACATATTCCAACTTGGTGGAAGGCAGAATTCTGTGAATCTGAATTATGAAAAAATGGAAAGAGACTGACCTGGAATTTTTGTTCCCAGTTTGAATAATGCAGAGAGCTTTCCCCTGCCAGGTAGAGACTGGATTACTTGACTTTTAGTGTTAATTCCAAAGCGAGGCTCTAGGGTTAATTCAGATGAAATTTTGAAGGGGCCACGTCTATATTTATTACTAGACTTGAAGGTGTGAACCGAGGTAGGTATTGAAGCATCAGGAACCCAAGAAATTATAATGAACAGATTGGAAGAGATCAAATTACTTGTTTGTTTCATTGATTTAAGTAGAGAGAATTATTTTATTTCTCATCATAGGTTTTGAAGATCTCTATCAGGTGGAGTGGTAACATCAATTATTGATCATTACAAAGTAGATTCAATATTATTAGAACTATGTTTAACGATTACCCAAAATGAAAAGAAAGGGAGAAAAATACAAACATCACCATGGATTTGCTTTTCAATTGTCTTTCAACATTTCTTTCCATGGATGAGAAAACTAACTGTAAAATACTACAACTTAGTCTAAACTCTAAGAGGTGGATACTCAAAAGAACCTGAGATTAATAATTTTGATTTGATTGATGACAATCCCCAAATACAACCACCTGAATGACTTATTTTAAAAGAAAAAGAAAACTTTATATTTTGGAAATTCACTTGAAATTATTGAATAAATATTTGGGCGCTTTACTTTCATAACACTGCACCATTTTAATTTTTAATTTTAAGAATTATCTCTAGATATCTATGTGTGTTTCCAACTGGGGGTGGGGGGTTATTTTACATAGCCTAAAAGGCAGGTCTATCACTGTCTTCTGACCCACGTTACAGAAAAACACAAAACTAATTATCCTCGATTTAAATGCCAACAAGTTTTGTCAACAAGGGTTTATATTTTCCATTACAAGTCAATAAAAGCAGAAGTGCTACTCAGGATGCAAGTCTGTAATCTAATTGCCCTTTGATATTTTAATAGCCTCAATTGCAATGGCCAAGGAGGTTTTGAAAGGTGTGTCTTTGTCCACAGCAGTTGCTAATATGTGGAAATAGATTGAAGCAACTACACTGTTTAAATAAACTTCCTTGGAGATTATGTGACATGTCGTGTGCTTCCTGAAAAGCTTAACAAACTTTCCACCTCAAAATCTTCAAGAAGATATTCTTAATTTCTGAAAACTAATTTATTTCTGATTAGAGGGGGTTAAAGTTTTCTAGGTAGAGGGATCCTTGTTGATGTGTTTTTTCAATGACCTTGTTACCAGAAAAGTAGATATATGCTAAGAAATTTCCATACAATTTCAGGGGGTTCAGATCCTTTTCTCCAAACCTGTTCCTGGACAGATTAAAAATTCCCTTCCTAAGAGAAGCGTTGTGTAGTCTTGGGAAATCCTATGAAACCTTAAATCTTCCTAATTAATTAGAAATCACATCATATACTTAAAAGTTTAAAAAGAAGGCAAAGGGAGAGAAAAACTAAGCAAAACCTTTTATTCTCTCCTGAGTCACACTAATTATTTTTTTAAAACATCAATTTGGGAGAGGAGGGATTGCAGATAAAGGGAATTTTAGGCATTTTGGAGAAAGTTATCTAAGGGAAAGAGGAATCTGGGAATGTAAGATATTTTAAAAATCCATACGTTTTCCTTTCCTTGGGCATTGATTCATATTTTTAAGACAAGAAAATCCAAATTACACCAAGCCTACCTTTAAACACACACACACGGATGATGTCCTCGGGAGGAAAACCCAGAACCAATTTAGAAAAGTAAAACTTTCTACCTTTGTCGAAGAGAGGCTTTAGCTCCACCACCAAATTAGCAGCATTACCATTTCAATGGCACCTACGGATTGGTATTGCCACTCTCGGCCCAAAAATGTCATTCCAAAGTGTGACTCCCTGCATTGCATTAGCCACATCCTGCCTACCATGGATGGCAGGGTTAATTTGGGGATGAAAACAAGCAATTGTGATGCTATCTGAAGGAATTACATTTTTCTGAATTATAGGAGTACTCTATCCCACAGCATTTTCTTTTAAGTACTTTCACATTTCCGAGTTCAACCCAGATCAGAGTGGGTCTGAGAACATTGCATGTAATGGTTCCATTTACCGTTTTATCTTACGCTTAAGCCAAGAACGAGGACATATTTTGATTTTGCTCCTTACTCACCTCTTGCAGACAGCACCTGTTGTTTGTTCACACCAAGTTTGTTGGACTTCTAATTAGTCAACCTGAGAGGTAGTCTCATTGTTTTGAAAAGTCAGGTGGCTCCAAGTGTCAGAGGTGAAAGGAAGTTTAAAGCTGTGTTCCTCGAAGTGTGGACTGAAGTGAACCTCCATCTCAATTACCTGGCTGCTTGTAGAGGCTCTCTGGTCCAAACCCCAGACCTATTTTATCAGAATTTGTAATGGTAAGCCATGAGGAAATGCCTATTTTGAAAGTTTCCTCAGATAATTGTTCTGCACTCTGAAGCTTTGCTTTAGCAATGTCCCAGATGAAGAAATTACTTTCCTGGGCTTTTTACCCATAGCTCTTTAAAATCTGACTTTTCTACTTAAATCTACTTGGATAACAGGAGTGACAATGCTTTTTTTTCTTGTCGTTCTTGTTTTTGCAGAATGCAACTGTAAATTTCAAAGAATTTCCCTACTTAATGACGGGACGTTTGCTCTAAGCATGAAGTGTATGTAATCACTAGGTTATCTGCCGGCCTATTAATCCAATGATTCCTACGACAGAGGTGGCAGTGTCAAGTATAAAAGTGAAGGTTCTAGACTCAAAGTACTTGTTCTGGGCACCCACACTTACTGTCTGTGTGGTCTTGGGCAAATTGCTTTATCTCACTAAGCTTCAGTGTCTATTTAAAGAGGGAATGTTACAGGGAGGAAAGAGCTCGTCTACTGGTGCCAGCAGAGCCAAACCCTAAATAAGAAGAATTGCAGTGGAGGAAGGTCGGCTATTTTACTATGAATGGCGCCACCCAGGAGAATGAGAAGCTAATGCTTGAAAGTCCAGACTCCCGGATGCAGGGTTAGGGGCAGATTTTTAAGGGTAGAGCGGGAACAGGTGTGCGAAAGCACTGACCGGGCAAATTTTAAATCGGAGTTAGCCATTTATGGTAAAGGGATGTCAACGCAGGACCTTCCTGGACAATGGACCTTTGGCTTCTGAAAAGGTTCCAGTGTTCAAGGTCCCGTTGTTTCTCTGTCCTTTGGTTCCGAGTGCAGCTGAAGGCCAAAGTTCTCTCCTCTGTGCATGTGTCAGTTGCATGACTTGTGGTCTCTGAAAAGCAGCTCTGTATATGGTAAAACAAGATAGAACAATTTCGAGCTGGTTCTACAGTTACCAGAATAGTAGTAAAACCTTCCTTTAGAGGTACATGGGGGAGTAAATAAAATTATTCATCTAAAGTTCTGATAAGTGTGCTAGAAACACTAACCATCATTATTGGTGTTCAAAACACTGTTATGTTGAAAGACAAGTGCCTAAAATCTCACTTCTTGATTGCAATGGAGCTGTTCAGGGCCCCCTGTTCTGGTAGACTTCCTAGGCTTCTAGATTATGCTCATGAGGAAGTGAGAATAAAGGAATAAAATGGAGTCACTATAGTCAAACTGCTAAATTACTAAAATCAAGTAACTTGAGGCATAAGGACAAAATTTATTCCTGTTTTAACTCGCTTGGGAACTTAAACGTTTTAACTTTGCAGTCCTGTATCAATGCCTGCAAATATGTGTGTAAATATCAGACTTCCAGATAACCCTGTGATTACTCACTGAAAGACCAAGGAAAGAGTGTTCATCTGACAGGCCATCGGACATCCGGTACCCGGACCACCTGCCTTGCAGAGGGTTTCCATTTCAGACCAAACCAGAGGCCGAGAAGGCAGGACTGAATCTTCTTCAGAATGTCCCTTTTATCATAAGAACCCTTGGCTTTTCTTTCTTCCTCAGAACACTGTGGTATTGCCTAGTTGTAGTTCCGCTTTCCAGACCCTAGGGCCCTTGAATAATCTTTATCCTTTATTTCTAGCAAAGACTCCAAACTCATTTTGAATTTGTTCAACGCTCAGAATTCAAAAATTAAACAACAAAAACAAAAAACAAAACAACCAAAACCGTTCAAGGCTTCTTGAAGACTTAAAAGCTAGAGATTTTTTTTAAGTCCTAAAGAAAATCCCTTTAATGTACTAACTGAGCACTAGCAATTAAGTTTGTGCTTCAGAAGGAATTTACTGTATGAGTATTTACCAAATCTACCTAAATTATAGAAAGTTTAAGAAAAATTAAAAATCAATTTTAAAATACTTCTTTGAAAGAGTTGAATGCTCTTTTTCTTCCATGATGTATTTACCCAGGGAAACTAACTTAGGTGGGGCCACTGATTCTCAGCACACTCTTGCTTTACACCCTTGTTTCCAGCCTAACGGTCTGGGGTGCAGAGAGGACGAGGGACTTGCCCCAGGTCACACACAATGAGTCAGTGATTCGGGCCAGATGGAGTCAAGAATTTCTATGCCAGGATTTCTGGTAAGTTTCTTTGGTAGGACTGTCCAAAAATAAATGGTTGACTAAAATTACATCTTTATGCCTCTACTTTTAGCACAAAGAGAAGGACACATTTGCTATTTTTCATATCTTTATTTAAATTTCTAAATATAATAACTCGAACATGGCTTCCCAACACTCTTCCAAATAACTGAATTTATGCTGTTTAACTTGTTGTATTAAATTGAGAGTATAGCCGAAGAGTTTTTCTTTTAAAAATTCTGGCCAATTTGTTCTCTGCTCTGCCATTCATCCTCCTTTTGAGTTATTGTGTTTATTGCTGCCCAGTATTTATTTGCCACAATTTTATTGAGCACCTACTATGGACCATCTCCAGTCTTGCCTTTAACATTTACAGGACTCAGTGCGAGAATACTAACAAAGGCTTACACGTCATATATCTTATTTAAAAAAAAAAAAAGGCCCAAAATGGCATCAACTGTGTTAAAATCCCGTGATACCAAACCTAGCTTTAATACATGATCTAATTGCAGTGTTAACCCTCCCAAATATGTAATTTAAACCAACCAGTCTGGAATTTTCTGGCCAAGCACCAGTAAGATAATCTGTCACATGGGCCCTACCCATTTCCCGAAGAAGCAATTTGCATGACAAAAAACTCTTCCTGTTCTTTTCCCCTAAAGAAAAATGTCCTGGCCCAAAAAGAATTCTTTATTTTTATGTTAATTGCTCCCTTACCCCACCTGTATAAACCTGCCATTTTGTACAGCCCTTCAGGGTGTCCTTCTAGTTGCTAATTGGGATGCTGTTCAATTCACGTATTGCTTAATAAAGCCTCTTAGATCTTCAAATTTACTTGGTTGAATATTAGGCAGTCTAAATGCCTAATATTTATGAATCCAGTTGCCAAAGGATTTAATAAAATTAGTTCTTTCTACTTTGACAAATATATCTTCATAAAAATGTGTCTGTCAAGTTTCAAATGGAGAATTCTCCAGCATACTGCCAGCATGCGTCTAGTGCAAGTACATACCACCAGCCATCAGCTCCCTGGCTCCCATCTCCTGCTCTGGTCCTCAGCCCACCCTTCTTTTCCCATCCCTGGCCACATGCCATAATGAGATGAGCCTTGCACATAGGCATTGAAAACACCAGCTTGCACATCCAACCTCGTTCACAGATTCTAAAATCAGCCCCCACTGCACCATTCCTTGGACCCCTGGCCTCTAAACTTAGGCTAGAAGCTTAAGCTGGCCCTGGAAGGAGGCTCAGAACAAGGTCCCTTCATGTCTGAGTCTAAAGGTGGTACTGCCAGATACCATATCAAGACATTCCGATAAGGCTAAACTGTTCTACTGTGCGATCTAAGTATATCATTCTCCTGTTCTAAAATATCACTACTTTCAAGTGTCAACTCAGCAAAGACCCAAAACTCCTTAGTCTGACCTGGCCTTAAACTTTCCAACCTGACAGCAAACTTTTCCATTTACAGAGCAACTATGTTGAACAAGTTAGAACACAGTTTCATCTTAGTACCTTTCAGTCCCCTTGTCTTTTGTGCCTAGATACCCTTTTCTATCTCTGCTTAACTCATTATTCTTATTCATCTCACCCCCTTATCACTTACTAATGTGGAGCAGGAAGAAACTTTCCTCTACACTTCAAGTTTCTTTTTGCCAGTCTAATAATTAAATCCATGAGAGAGATTACTATGAGGAAATAACCAAATTTAATTACATGTATATGTATGAGAACCCTACATACATAAGAACGTCAGAGACCCCCACATACATGAGAGATTCAGGGACAGAAAGTTAAAGTGAGGTGTACATGGCATTCTGAATTAAGGGTGAGGTAAGGCACCTCGGTGCTTTGGAAGACAAGTAGATCATTCATAGGACAATAAGAGGAACAGGAGTACAGTTAGATGTTTATCCTACCATATAAATAGGTCATAAAAAAATTATCTCTGGTGATAACTCTTAATGGGCAAGGTACCACATTAAAATTCTTTAAGGGAGAAGTAGAAGGCTCTCATAAGCCCTCAGGGTCTGGATTGCTTTCAGCTCAAAATACTTCACCTGCCAGTGGCAGGCGAATTGGGGAAGCCTATTCTGAACCCCTTCAGTCCGCCTTTGAAACTGTCTGAGAAATTTAACATGCCAGAAGTTGGAAAAGATAACGTGGCCATCTTGGTTTTCTCATAGCCCTCATCACTTGTATAATTTACAGGCATTATTCAACCATCTTAGTTTCTCTGATTTAGGAGCAGAGAGTTGCCATATTACAAGGGCATTAAGAAAGAGCCAGGCATTGAGGGGTCAATTTGACAGAAACAGAAGGGACTGCAACCACACGTGCCACAGTTTTTTATAGATTTTGTTGTTGCTGCCTTTCTACAAAAATCAGCAAAGACTTCTCAAAAACAGAAGGTTAGCACTTACTGTAACTGAGCAAACCGGGGTTCATGCACATGGCATCTTGGTGCAACAATTAGTGTTGAGGGAAAGAGGTTTTTATTTATAAGATTCCAACCTCAGGGTGGCTGGGAGCACTCCTGCTCAGAGCCCTGCTCTCCCATGAGACCCAGCACTTCCCTTGCTCTCCACCAGGCTATAAGCCAAAGCCATGCCCAGAGGTTCCCCATATCCTTATCTGTTCTTAAGCCGGCTGTGCAAATGGATCTCCATCCTTTCTGGAAGGTACACTCATAGGTTTCAAAGTCACCATCCTCTCACAGCAGCTTTCTCCTTCAGAACTAGGGGTACGTTGTCCTCGGCCTCCATGTAGTGGGTCAGGAAAACATATGCTATGTTACATTGGATCATGGTGAAGTCCAAGAAGGCACATGCCCCAAGAGATTAGCCTCTCCACATGTCCTTCAGAGTAGCATAAATCAGTATTCCCTAGTCACAGTTCAGCATTCCAGGTATCTCCCACGAATCCATGTTTGGTTAGGCAGGTTTCCCACAGAGCTGCATCAGCTCTGCCACCCTGTTCTTCAGGCAGTCTTCCCAAAGGGTCTCCTCTTTCTTACTCCAGCTCCTAATCCTCACTGCAGACCCGCATGGCTGCTTCCTACACTACAGCCTGCATGGCTGCATCGCCTCATGGCTGCCTCTCGGAGGAGCAGACATAGGTCCTCCTTCACCACAGGCAGCATAGCTGCCCTCTTCCCTACAGACCATCATGGATGCTTCTTGCTTCCTCACTACCCACTGGCAGGCCAGCCTTTCTCTTTTTGCAGGTTATTTTAAATTCTGGCCTGGGGATTCCTACATGACCTCACATCCAGCCGCTCCTACAATGTGCCTCTTTTTGCCAGTTCCCATGAATCTTTTATCCTTTTTCCGGCTGGCACATTGAGTCAGAGCAAGCATGATTCAGTGATGCAGGGGCCTCCACCTCTGTCTCCCTGCCTCTCAGGTGCTGTATAAGCTCCCAGCTCTATCACAAGTCAATGAAAGCTCTGAAAGTCACTTACTCCTTTTGCCCTGGGGTGGCAGCCCATCTCCCTTCAGGAAAGACAGGGCTGTCCACTTCCCTTTGTAATGCAAAGCATCTTAAATGCTACAGAGTCTTCTCTCCCTTCCCCCAGGAAGTGCTGTGCTTTGCTTTGGGGACCCGCTGC
This sequence comes from Mormoops blainvillei, assembly GCA_004026545.1. NCBI lineage: Eukaryota > Metazoa > Chordata > Mammalia > Chiroptera > Mormoopidae > Mormoops > Mormoops blainvillei. Next base: position 88,925 of record PVJD01004387.1, read on the forward strand.
TCTATACCCTATTACATTACTACTGAGAAAACTCAGTTATCTTAAGTAATCAAAGACCTGATTAAGACAGCATAAAACAGGAAATTATTTGCTTAAATACAGAATCTTTGCTTTCTAGAAAGAAAGCTTTTCATAATATCTTATCAGGAGCATACCAACAGTATAGGAAAACTTTGTCTTTTTTTGCAGATGAAAGAACATAAAGTTGTAGTACATTATTGATATTAAAGCTTATTTTTAAAAACACTCTTGACAAACTTTTCAACCTTATCCAATTTGATTACACATAAAAATTTCCTTCTCAAGATTTCTTTTCCAGGTCCTGCCTGGGTAGCTCAGTTGGTTAGAGTGTTATCCCAATACATCAAGGTTGTGGGTTTGATCCCCATTCAGGCCACATACAAGAATCAACCAACAAATGCATAAGTAAGTGGAACAACAAACTGATATTTCTCTCTCTCTGTCTGTCTCTCTTTCTCGAATCAATAAATTAAAATATTTTTTGCATAAACTTGTTACAACTTTCTCTGTATCTTTTAGTTTGTCTCTTGTTCTCTTATCCATTCAGAAATAACCAGGAAAAATTACTTTTATTTTCCTTAAAGAAAACATATCTCCATATCTCCTACTTTATTTTTCAAAGCCAAAACATATCCTACTTTTCTTGCATACACAGTAGTTTCTCATTTTATTACTTTTTGTAGCTTTAATTATATATATTAGAATTCTTAATCTTTAAAAACTTCAATTTCTGGTAAAAACTAAGAAGTAAGCAATTGTAAACTGTTCCACCAGTATTCTTTAATTTGCTACATTTAAAAATGCATTGCATAATTTTTAGAAATATATGCTTTTTTATAGTACGATCATTGCATTTCTATATTCTATTACTCTAATTGAAGCCTGAGTCAGGCCTTCAACAATGGGTCTCGATACCACAGTTCATGGAATTCTCATATAAAGGAGTCTAGGAAATTTCTTTTTCTAACTTCTGACCATTTTACGCACTTGTGCAAAAAGGCTTTTGGTCCCCAGTGAAAGTTCACGCCTAAGGACCCTTGCCCTTTTGTCAATCTTTAATTTGACTGACTTGCTCAAATCCTGCCCCAGAGTATTACTGGTCAGCTTTCTCAATAAAATCTGTGCCTTCTGACGTCACAAAAGAATTTCCAGACTGAGGTAAGTAGGGCAGACCTGTTTGGGAGGTCAACAGGTGGTTACGTGGGCCCAATCAGCCTTCGGTAGCACCATACTAACCTTTCTTTTAATTCCATCGATGTCCATTTTATGTATTTATCCTATTAAAAAAAAGAAAGCCCTCTAATAATTCCTAACTTACTGGGACAAGTCCTTTGACTTCTTTCTGATTTCTCTTGGTTCACCCCTTTAAATATTTGAAAATAGATATCTCATTATGTTTATTTGATTCCAAAGCTCTTCCTGATGTTCCAAGATTTCTTCTTTTATTATGTCTTTCTGGCTAGAGAACATCATTTGGCCATTCTTTTGGGATAAGTCTGCTGGTGACAAATTAGTTTTCCTTTATTTGAGAATATTTTCATTTCCCTTTCATTCTTGAAGGATATTTTCATTGAATGTAGGATTCTGAGTTGACAGTTTTTTTCTTTGAGCACCTGAAAAATGTTCTGACCTCAGTGGTTTTAAGGAAAGGTTGCTGTCATTCGAATTATTTTTCTCCTAAAACTAAGAGAATCGTGTCTCTCTTCCTACTTTCAACATTTTTTTCATTGTTACAGTTTGTTTTATTTTAAGTATAAAATTTTTATATTTAGAATTAGCCAACTGGACTCAGTTTAGATGATCCCAATCTGACTGGGGTGTTGACCTTGGCCACGTCAATGTCATACAGCTTCTTCACAGCCTGTGTGATCTGGTGCTCATTGGCCTTGACGTCCACAATGAACACAAGTCTCTCTTCTTCATGGCTGACTCGGTAGTCAGGGGGAACTTGATAATGGCGCAGTGGTCAAGCTTATTTCTCCCGGGGGCGCTCTTCCGGGGATGTTTAGGCTGCCCTCCGAGCCACAGTGGGATAGGCCTCCGGAAGGTGGGTGACGTGCGGATCTTCTTTTTCTTGTGGCTGTGGACGCCTTTCAGCACTGCTTTCTTTGCCTTCTAAGCCGTTGCCTTGGCTTTGGCTTTGGGAGGGGCAGGGGCTTCCTTCTTTGCTTTGGTGCCATCTTTGTGAAAAGCTCTTTCTCTTATAGTTTTAACAAGTTTGATTATGGTGTGTATTGGTGTGATATCGTGAGTTTATTCTGATTAAATGTGTTCAGCCTCTTGGCTCTGTGTTTTTGTCATTATAGTCTTTTTTTTTTTTAATTTGGGGAAATTTTCAGTCATTATTTCTTTGAGTGCTTTGTAATCCCATCCTTTTTCTCCTTTCGTTTTAGACCTTGAGTGACATAAATGTTAGCTCTTTTGTGATAGTCCCACAGGTTTTTGGAGCTCTGTTCATTTTTTTCAGTGTATATTTTTTCTGCCTTTCAGATTTTGTAATATCTATTCTCCACTCCATGGATTATTTCTTCTGTCCCTCCATTCTGCTATTGAAACTTTACATTGAGGATTTTATTTTGGTTATTGCATATTTCAGTCCTACAATTTCTATTGCCTTTGTATTTGCATTATTTATTTTCTTTCCGAAACTTTCTATATTTTTTCTGAGATTTCTACTATTTAAAATATGTTCATAAGGGTTCATAATGGCTCAGTAAGGCATTTTTATAATAATTTTAGAAAATAATTGCCAAATAATTCAACATATCTGCCATTTTGGTATTGGCATCTGCAGCTTGTCTTCTTTCACTCATTTTGAAATCTCCATGGTTCTTGATAGTGTGACAGGAGGAAATCTAGCCAGACTGCTAGACAGAAGAGAGGAACCCCAGAGAGGGGTCAGGAAGCACTGAAGGTGGCAGGATTGAAATGCAACTGAAACTGTGTGACAGACTTCCATACTCCGGGAAGGGTAAACAGCTAACACAGTTTGTGATGTGGCCTGTGACACAGCTTGCACAGAGCATGCATGGGCTAAAAAGGGCACAATACACATATATTATGGAGGTGAATGTGGTGACATCCCACCCTGGGCAGAGACACTGTGCCCCTGCATGCAGCTAAAAATGCCTCCTATCTGCTTCTGTATCGTGGTGACAGGAGAAGAGGCAGAGACACTGTGTGGGCTGGCATGCTGATGGATGTTAGCCTAGATTGGCTGGCAACTGGACTCTCCCACAGTGTGCATAATTTTGCAGTGAAAGATTTAAATGGAGGGCTTGGAGTCTTGACCCTTTTTGCATTCCCCTCACTTGTCTGGTCAGGGGGTCCCGAGCACTCATGGGACCCAGGGGATACTGGGCCCTGCTCATGGTTCTTACCTTGCTCTTCCTCTCTCAGTTGGTAGCAGCCTCGTGTGGGATATGCGACTCACCAGCAGCAGCCTGCAGGACACTGTGGCTCTGCATTGTGCAGCACGGGTCTGGACTGCTCGCATTTTCTCACCCTGAGAGCAGCACGCAGACACACAGGCTGGGAAGGTCCACAGAGACAGCTCCTTGCATGACCAGCTGCATTGATCTGGCAGTGTTCCTTGGCCTCAGGAGTGGGAGAAAGCTGCAGCAAGGCAATGGAGACACCAGCGCCACAAGTGCACACTCCAGAGAGAGAGAGCCTGAACATGGAGAGATGGAGACCTGTTCGCGTAACAGCCTTGGGACCCAGGAGGACTGATACGAATGGATTGGGGTGTCTGGTCACAATCCCGGTCCAGGCGGTGGCTGGCTTTTTTCTGCGTTTTGCCAAAGAGAATGGATTATAGACAGAGAGACCCCAGCTCCCCCAAACTGGGCAACCTTTTAGTGAAAACCTTTTTCCTTCCTCATCAATTATTGTGTTATGCTTGTGTATGACAGAAAGTGGCTAAATCCCACTTTGTCCAGGAACAATAGGAGTGATTCTCATTTGAAACTTGAACACTTGGGGTATTACGTGATAAGACTCTGGATTTTCTTTAAACCCTATTTTGGATTTTTTTTTCTGACATCACTCTGGTGTGCACAGAAGGTGTATCACAGCACTGCTGCCAGGTTAGAGTAGAAGTTCAGGTTCTCCACTTGGCCATCATTGACATTGGAGGGATTATTTCCTCATTGCTCTTGGTGCAGGTGGGATTTTGGCTCATCCTTAGGCCTCCACTGATAACCTCCCTGGCTTGGGTGGGGGCAGTAGTGAGTATGTTACTACTCTTGACACCATGGGTTGGGTAAGGGTGCAACCTCCTTACTGCTGAACAGTGGTAAAAGTCCTATACTTCCATTAGGTCTTACTGACAACACTCTAGCACAGAGTATTCAGGTGCCTCATTAATGGCAGGGGGAATGGAGGTCCAGGTTTCCTACATTATCTCCACTGACACCTTAAGGACAGGAGGCCTCATTACCACCAGTCAGGCTGCACCGGTTTTCTGCTCAGCTTCTTTGACATCACCCTGGCAGGAGGCTGAGAGAACTGGAGCGCCTTGCTATAACCTAATAAGGGTGGAAGTCTAGGCTGCCCCTTGACATTTGGTGGCATCACTGAAGATCATATCATAGTTTTCTCTGTGGTGTTTGACTGGAGTAGAGCAATTTTTTTTTTAATCTAAAAGTTTTACATTTTACTAGGCTGCCCTTTTCTACTCCTTTCACTAAAGAGAGGAGACATTGATGGAGGTGTTTGTTTGTTTGTTTGTTTGTTTGAGTTTGTTGAAATTTTCAAGTGGCCAGCATCTTCAGCTCTATGTCTAAAATATGTGACATAAAAACAGGCTACAGGAAGCTTACCATTGTGTCATTACTTAGATCCCAAGGTCTCTAGCCAGGTTTCTTTCCTTCACCTCTCAAGGTCCTCGTTTGTTTCTCTTATACATAATTTCCAAGGTTTTCAGCTGCATTTACTAGGAGGAATATAGAAAAGTATATCTACTCTATCTTAGAACTTGAAGCTTACTCCATTTTGACAACTATTTTTGTGATTACTTACTTCACTAAATTTTATATAAATTAACAAATCATAAGATATACATGGGAAATTAATGAACACATAAAACCTAACATGGTTTGAAATAATTGCTATCAAGTTAGGTATGACTGGATAGATAAGAAGCTATTAAAAATATTGAAAGTTTCTGCATTGAGATTATGTTCCAGGCATTTGTAGAGTTCTTGCTCTTAGAAAAAAAATACTAGAAATTATAGAAGCTGTATTACTAATAAGCCTTATACAAGATAGATGATACAGGTTAGTTGACTTATGCCTTTACTCTCCCCAAAATGCCATAACCGTACATAAAAGGGATGACAATTTAATGTGTTTATATTTGTTATTATTTTTTAAAGATTTTATTTATTTATTTTTTGAGTGAGGAGGAGAGTGGGAGAAGGAGAGGGAGAGAAACATTGTTGTGTGAGAGAAACATCAACCTGTTGCCTCTCACACACCCCCAACCAGGGACCTGGCTCGTAACCAAGGCATGTGCCCCAACCAGGAATCAAACCTATGACCTTTGGGCTTGTGGGAACAATGCCCAACCCCCAGCAGTCAGGGATATTATTATTTTTCATACTCTAGTTTTTAAAATCTTAACTGGGAAGGATAGGAGATATGGTATCCTCTATATGTTCCTTGAATTTGATCTCTCACTTTTAAACATTTCCCTTTCAATGAACTGAACTGGAAAAGTTAAGTTGTCCCTTAAAATTTTTTATTTTTTATTTTTCATAACAGGACCTAGGTCATTATTGACTAAAGGACAATACCTGCCAAGGACATTATTGTTAAATGTCCTTGGCTGGTAACTGATAAAAATTTACCTGAAGAGCAGTTTTAATTTAATATCAATGCACTTGTAACTTCCCTTTTATAATGCATTTTATGAGACCTGGTCCTTATTTTGCATGTGTGTGAGTGCACACACATACACACTCACACACACATGAATATGCTTCATGAAACAAAGCTGGCTATATCCTTGCACCTGCAACTTCTGGGTGGCAGTACTTGAATTACTTTGAAACCCATGTGATGGAGATGTTAATTTCTCTACTCTCTTTGGACAGTGAAACAGATGCTGTCTTAAACTTCAAAGGGATTTGACTACTTTCTGAGTTTCATTAATGAACAACAACTTTTCACAGCCTGCTTTAAAAAAAAAATTTAACAAAACATACAAAGGAAAAAGACCAATGAGGAATTCATCAGTCTTTTCCTTCTGAAATGTTTTTTAGGGATAGAGAGGAAGTCAAACTCAAAACATTTGATCTTTCCCAGGAAACTGGACTGCACTGTATTTATTGCTTTTCAAATTTGACAGGTCATCCTGTGGTCTCACATCATGGTAAGGGATCCAATTGTATCGGGAGAAGATGAGCTTCGGGAGATAAATTTTTTTGTTAAAGAGTTTAATAATAACAAGAAAGAGAAAAGAAAACACAATTGGTGGTTAATGTGTCCATTTTTGTCTTCTTTACTAGCTTATCTAATTCTGGCTATTGAGTTTAGCTCAGGTAATAATTACATTTTGAAAAGAATACAAAAAGAAAAGAATAAAGGCTGAATATTTCTTTAGTATTTTGATAGAGCAGGTAGGTTGTGAAGAGGAGAAAATAGATTGGTTAATGTTCTAACTCAAAAAATTAAAAGAAAATTTTAATTCTGTTAGACAATTTTTTCATTTCTGTAACATTGCTATATCAGAGAAGAGTTTTTTAAGATAAGATTCCTTATTTGTTAATATCCTACCCACAACTGTAAATACCTTCAAGAGAAGCAGATAGAGGTTTCAGTTCTAAGTTCTCCAGACATTAATTAGAATACCAGCTCCATCATTTAATAGATGTGTCTTCTTAAGCAAGTAACTTAACGATTCCAAACTTTGGTTTCTTTTTTCATAAAACTGTTGGGATAATAATGACCTATGATTTCTTAATGAAAAGTCAGGCTCAAATGTGTTTTAGAATTTAGAAGAAAAATATTTTTTTAACGTATAAACTTTTATTGAGGAAGTGGTTCAGTATAATCAGATATTCAATAGACCCCTATTTAAAAGGTTTTTTTTTTTTATGTTCCATGAGAATACAAAATTGAATAAAGCTATAATTGCTGTCTATGGGCTTACTATCTGTATAACAGATGCAGATGACTAGAGTACATTATTAAGTTTCATTATAGAGTCATAAAATTCTATGGAAACTCAGTGAGAAAAAAAGTAAATTCTGATGGAATGGGGTTATTCAGGAAACATTATTAAAAAGGTGGTATTCAAGAAAAATTATTAAAAAGGTGGTATTTGGACATTTTCAATTGCATTAACTTTTCAAAAACTTCCTTTCTACTCTCTTTCAGTTCACTTTTTGTGGTTTTCTTTCTCTTTTGTGAAAACGATTACAGTGCTCCCTAAGATGTCATTATGGATTCAGCCCTGTATGGTAGCACTTTTATCAGCTTCAGTCAAAAACACCAAACAGCACAGTCAGTGGTAATACTAAACTTAAAAGTTTACAAGTGTTACTTTATTAATTTTATTATCCCTAATAATTATACATTTTAGTGGCCTTTTAAAGATGGCTTTATTAAAGTAGGTATACTCTATATAACATAACATTGATCTATTTTAAGTGTATAATTCAATGATTTTTAATAAATTTACAACGTTGTCCAGGCTTCACCAAAATCTATTTATTAAACATTATATATATATATATTTTTTTTTTAACTACTACATTAGAGTTTAAAAAGCATTGTTCGTGTGGTTGCGAGACTTGGTTCCAGAACCCTCTGTCTTGTTAACTGTTGTGAGATCCTGGGTATCTCCAGGCTATATAATACAAAATTATATGTGCATTTTTGGGGGTCAGTTATCTTATCTCCATTGATATTTTAATAGTTATTTAGTTATAACTGTCAATAAATAAGTAAAATGCACCGAACGCTTCATATATGTAATTTACATTTTACCCTCAACAGAACATGGGGGAACATATTACTGTTATCTCCATTTTCCAAATGAGAAAATAGAGCTATTTGGCAACTTCCCTGAAGTCCAAAGGCCAGACGAGGTTAGATTTTAAATTCAGATCCCAGAGCCACACTCCTGACCCCTGGCATGTACTGAGTGCCGGCCACCTGCCAGGTTCTTTGCCCAGCCCTGGAGTTACATACATAACGAAGAGTGACCAAGTCCGTCCTCTCTGTGACCTCTTTTTGCTCCTCAGAAGACTTCAGCATCTTAGTTTACAGAAAGGAATAGAGCCAGTAATAAGAAGCTAATTATATAAGGGCCCTTACTCTTTGCTACACCTACATGTAATTAAATGGTTAAAACTAAGGAGAAGAGAGTAAGGAGAACTACCTGAGAAGAAAGCAGAGGAAAGAGGTCAAGACGTCTCTGTGTCAAAAGTAGGATCAGCTAATCAGACTAGCAAGATTATAATGCTGATGATGGGACATCCTGGGAAATAAAAAATAAACACACGTATTAAACACCTGATATATTGCAAGCTTCACATTTTTACATGTATTGGTTCATGTAATTCTCACAGCAAACTTGTGAAATAGGTATAAAGGTCCTGTTTTATAAATAAGAAAAATACAAGGTTTGCCTAGTAATTTGAGACCGTATTATAAGAAGCTTTGAAGTATAACATGACCAAGACTCTTCCCTCCTTTCAACTGGTAACCTCTCAGTTTAAACATTCTGCTGCAAATTGGAAATGAATATTCAAAACCATGGCAACCCCAGAAACATTTGAAACAGGACAAATGTATGTAGGATGAAAGCGTGTCCAAGAACACAGCATAATTCAGGACAGGAAGGTTTGAGGGGCACTTCCTTGAATGACTGAAGAATTTAAGTGGAGGCTGGAATATAAGCTTGCAGGCGGAAGAGCTAGGATTTCTTATAAATAAAAGAAAAGTTTCTCTGAGAAAGCTGGCAATGAGTCGTTCGACTATCTGTAGAGATAGGACTCAATGAGCTTCTTTCTCAACTTCAAGTTGCAATTTGTCTTCCTGATATTTAACAACGACAATAACAACAATAATTACTATTTATTGAGCACAAACAGTGCGAAACACCATGCTGGATCCTTTTCATATATTACCTAGAATTCTCAACCTTACAAGGTGAGAATTATATCTGTTTTATAGATAAAAAAGCTGTGACTCAGAGAGTTCTAAGTACCTTGTCCAATTTACTAAAGATTAATAGAGCCAGGGTTAAACTCAAACTCTTTCCATTAAGTCACCTAGCATTTATTAGACACTATTATTTCATTTCACCATGAGAAACTAGTGGCCCACACTGAACTGATGTAATTCAGTGAAAAGCTGAGATAGGTGCTATATCTTTACCTTGCCGCTCTGTTTGTGAGCACCTCATTGTGCTGGGACTAGGTTTTAAACCTCTGACTCCACTTCTCCATGTCTTGGTGCCATCACCTCTAACAAGAGTGTTGGATTAGAAATCTTAGGTCTGTCACAGCTCTGTGATGCTTTGACTCTTAGCTTCCATATTCCATTTCCCATGGGACTGAGCATTACAACCAGCTGGGTGTTCTTTTAGGTTCAGACCCTGTGATTTCTGGAGATGTAACTAAATACAAGAGCATTTCCCTGTTTGCAAGGGTAGTTTTTCTCCTTCCTTTCTTAAGGTGTTGTGCTTAAAGCACTTCTCAGGCTGAAGGGATGAGTGAAAAGCTCCTGGTTGCCTTAAGGTTACCCGGCTTCATGAGTTTATCAATTCACCCTCTCTGATAGCCTGCTGCCCTAAACAGTAAGTTGGACCTTATGGTTGTAGAGCTTCTTCACAAATCATCACATGGGAAAAACGGAAATGTTACAGAGAAAATTATCTCTTTTTCCTAAGATTAAAACAAGTTCCAAGAAGCTCGCCTGTTGAAGAGCACTTAATAGCACATCTTAGGGATCCTCGGAAATCCGCATTCCAATGTGTCTCTCCATATCTACCAAGCAGAATTTGAAGGAGGTGCAGTCTGCATTCTCTCCTCCACACCCAACTGATAATGTAGACATGTCAGATTTGAAGCAACTGGCGGCATGCCTGTATCAGGCTGTCTCAGAATGGGAGAGTGGGAAGAGGCAATTCAGAGGGTCAAGATATAATCTAGGTTTGAGCTGGACCTGGTCTCCAGCCAGATCCCCACTCAGCCAGTGTCTAGACATGGAAGCCAAGTTTCCATCAGCTTTGCCATAATTAACATGCACATAGACAGTCATGTCTTAGTAACAGAATTTGAAACCAAACAGGACGGTAAGTAGCTGTAAGAGATTGGGTTTCATTTCTGGATAAATCAGTAGTCATCCCATGGAGGCACTCTTTCTGGGTATAATCTCAAAGCAGCTTCAAAAAATGGGATGTAATAAGAGAAGGTGTGTTAGCAGCTGCTTTTAAATTTCCCCATCTTGCTGGGATTTGTCTTAGTTGGGTTTTAGAATCTTTAAAGTAGCAGTTACCATGTTCAACTTCAGATAACCCCATCAATCCAGAAATAGCTAATGTGATTCATCTGGGAATCAGTTATGGTAATGATGTGTTGCCAAATGTTGGTTTTAGAGTCATACCTTTTCCAAGAACTATGTTCTGTGAAAGGATGGCAAGTTGTAGACTCTACATGCCTGAGTCACTGCCATTTACCTGCATAAAAACCTATAATCTAGGCTGCTTTTGAAGCTGGTTTATCTTTTGGGTGGTGGGCCAAGATTAAGCCTCTGGGCCAGAGGGTAGGAATGTGGGAAGGGGAGGAGGTCTGCTCATTCAAATGACAAAAAGAGAATCAGTCGTTAGTAGGAAGGCCTTTTATGGGTGAGCAGATTATAAATTTCCAAAGAATTATTTATACGAGCTGCCTTTGTGATAGAAGCTTGAGGTCTTTTTGTGGAAATGAGAGTGAAAGTTCTAACAAAGCTGACACATCTTCCCCTCTTCCTCTTGAAAAACTACATCACCTTTCTCGATTCACCAAAAATGTGCCGAGGATCTGCTGTGAAAAGCTCCCTTAATCAGGGGCTGCAAGTATGAAAAGGGCAGATTGTCTGCTCTCTCAAGGCTCACGGTCCATTGGGAAGACAGACACACAGACATATGATTCTAAATTGGGGCAACCTGGGATGGGCACAAAAATCACTCCCTCTTGGAATCTTTCTCTGGCCTTTCAAGCGGGTTTATGGCCCCTTATCAGAACACCTAGAGCACGCTGGATTTGTGGCAAAGAATACCAATCACCCACCGATATCCAGACTCCTTCCTTTTTTAAAAAAAGATTTTATTTATTTATTTTTAATTTTTTTCTTCTGTATTTATTTCTTATGGTGGGGGGATGGGAAAAATGGGGGAAAGAGCGGAAGAGAAACATCTATGTGAGGGGGAAACATTTATCAGTTGCCTTTTGCATGCCGCCAGCTGGGGACCTGGCCCACAACCCAGGCACATGCCCTGACCGGGAATCCAACTGGCAACTCACCCTTCAGTTTGCAGGATGATGCCCAACCCACTGAGTTACACCAGTCAGGGTGATTTTATTTATTTGTTTTTAGAGGGAGGGGAAGAGAGGGAGAAAGAGAGGAAGAAAAAGATTGATGTGAGAGCAAAACGTTGATCAGTTGCCTCTCGTATCACTCCCGCAACCCAGGCATGTGCCCTGACTAGGAATCGAACCAGTGACCTTTCACTCTACAGAACAACATCCAACCAACTGAGCCACACCAATCAGGGCCTCTCCCTTCTCTTTAGTAACAGAAACAAAATTTTATTTGGGATAACACCGTATATGCACTGGAATAATACACTTCCAATCATTCTTTGCAGCTAGCTGTGGCCATGTGACTAATTTGTGGCCTATAGACTGAGTATGGGACTTCCAGAGAGCTGCTTAAAGGAAGCTGACTGGGCTGGGAGAAGTTCTTTTTTCACCTTTTCACATTCTTCCTAGAGATGGCCTACAACGCAGATGTGCAAGCTGTGTATATCCAAGCGACATCTTGGACTGTAAGTAGACCCTGAGAATCTAAAGAAAGGAAATTAAGAATAGAGACACCAAGTTGAGAGGAAAACCAGAGAAGTGCATTTCTGGAGAACTACATTAAGAAAATATTTCAAGGAAGGGAGAGTAATCACTGTACCAAAGACTGCTGAGAGAGCAAATAAACTAAGTATGTATCATTAACAATTAGACTTAGTGCTCGATATTTGGGGGGCATGATGGGGCATTATAGTCTGACTAGGATGATTTTGAGAGAAGGGGGAATAAAGGGACTCAAAGATTACATTTTCAAAAACTTTAGTGCTATAAGGTCACAATGACATGGTCTGGAGGAGACTGTAGTGTCCTAGGAGAATTTGTTACCGTTGTTATTTGTTTCTTTAGATGGGAGACATTACTGCATGTTTCCATCAGTTATGATGTCCCATGATAGAGGGAAGAGTTAACACAGCATGCTATGAGAAGCCTTTTAGCTCTTAGTAATCGCCCCATGCATTTGATTCTCTGAGAAAGGGATTTATATAGCTATATGGTCAGCTTTCTTTGCCTTTTCTTCTCTGCAATTCACTGTAAGTAAACTCCTTGTAGGCAGCGCCCAGGATTGGACTTCATGCTTGGTGGTGAGGAGTTGATAGATGGCTTAGCATGGGCAAGTGTGGATGACTGTAGATGCTGACTGACTTAGTAGCTCTCAGGAACCTTGTAAAGCTGGAGCTTGGAGAGGTGCTACCTTCTTCAACAAAAGGGGATGGTTCTCTAATGATGTGGTTTTAGGCACCTGTAGCAAGTGTTTAGGGGAGTAAGACAAGAATTCCCCCTGGTCTTTATCGCACATTTTGTCTGAAATAGCAATCTCCCTGTGACTCATGGAATAATTTGTGGAGTCATTTATGGACTAACTGCTAAGTCTTCCGTGCGACATCCCAAATGTTAAAACTTGGCCATGCTATCCATGACCAATTAATAATCAAATAAACAGTACATTAGCTCGTCAATGATAGATTGGTCAACCCTACTTGCATACTAAAAAGACCAAGTCCTACGACCTTGTTTTTTGTGATAATCCTCTTCTTAAACCAAGGTCCTGTGACTCACTCAGGGATTCCTTTGATTTACCTGTGGCTAACAGGAGAGGTAGTGATTATTACAACAAGGCTCTCTTTCGTTTCTCTTGTAAAAGAAATTCTCTTCTTATAGTATCTTTATTATATTTAAGTATCTTTATTGTTTTAAAGCTGACTCACTCAGTCTAGATACGATCTAAGGAGGACCATATTCTAGTCGCTTCCCTTTTAGGTCCTTTTCCCTCCCAGCCACATGCCACCTGAAAAAAAATTATTATCTTTACACCGTCCTCTCTGCAACTTGTTAGCGAACATAACAAAAGATTGCTAAGGCAAAGATGGCAAATATATTGACTAAAGGGAAAGTTTGAGGTTTTTGTGGGAATCTACACATTACAGTTCTGCTCTAAACAGGAAATGATTTTTCTTGGTGTCATTACTCTGTGTAGGATAATGAGCCATGTACTCTGAAACTGCCTCAGACCTCATTGTCTTTCCCAAGGTTTATTTAACAAACATTTCTTGAGGACTTCCTTTTAAGAGTTGATGGATGAACGAATAAATATTTGCCTTCCATTTCTCACTGCACTTGCCTTAATGGGAGTGCTAATAACTGTTCCCCTGAATGACTTGCAACAACTACTCAGCTGACTTCCTTCTTCTAATCCATTGGCATTCACATCATTTGGCTGGCAGGCCTTTTAAAATTTCTTTGGAAAAACTGCCAGCTCACAAATCTCCAAACTGACATCTTTCCATTATTTCTATAGCTTGGCTGTTGTGAATAATGCAACAATAAATGAGAGTGCAGATATTTTGTTGAGATACTGATTTTAATTCTTTTGGATTATATGAGGCCTGTCCAGAAGATGTCCAACCATATAATATGGAAAATAGAGACATTTATTGAAGAAGATACAAGATACAAGAAACATTATACATAGGACAATGACACCTCAGTCCCCTTCAGAGTAGGCACCTTGGGACCTCACACAGTTCTCCCAATCGCCATCAGCTGCCCCGTGGCATTTTCCTGAATCTCATTGACAACCTGAAATCTCTTCCCTTTCAAAGGTGATTTCAGTTTAAGAAAATCCAGAAGTCACAGGGCACCAAATCTGGGCTGTGGGGGTGCTGAGTCACCTGAGTGATCTGATGTTTCGCAAAAAAACCCTACACAAGACATGATGCATGAGCAGGTGTATTGGCATGATGAAGCTGCCAGTCACCAGTTGCCCATAGCTGCGGCCCTCTGAGTCATCCAAATAGCCTCTGTGGAGGAACGTTCAAGCTTAACACAAAATTTGATGCAGATTCGTTGCTTTACTTGCTCAGTCATTTTGAATGCGACGGCCACACAGTACACATACTCACTCAATGGCATTTACCACCCCCACTGACCAGTACAGTGAAGTTGTCATTGTTCACGCATGCACATTCCAATCCACTCTCCTTGGCTGCCAGGTTACATCAATGTCACGCAAACCCTTCTTGTTGCATTAACAATGGCTGGACTTTCTCTGGAGAGACCTCATATGTTTGGACATTTTTATTCTGAAAGACCATTCCTTATTCATTTTCAAAAACTTACTGTGCCTTCAGAGCCTTGAGTTCTAACTCAAATGATTAGGTTGCTGCTTCTGTTTTGTTTTTTGTTTTTTTAATTTCACTTTCAAGAACAAATTCTGGCTACCTTGACTTAATTCTCAGGTATTATTACGAAAATATTCACATACTACAACTTTGTGTGCTGGCTGCTGTTATTCCCTACGGACTGAATCTTAACAGTTTACACACTCTACTGAAGCACCTATGTATTTGGAGGAAATGTCAGACAGGAGAAAGATCTAGGTGACAGTGTAGCTTTAAGGCACAGATGAAAAGTTTATGCTTGCTATAGTTTCATAAGTTCAACGTGGTACATCCATCTTGCCTCAGTAGGCAGGGAGTTTGAGGTGTTCAACGTCTGAGATGTTTAGGTTTGATCTGAGTGCCAACATCTCATGCCAACATTGGTGTTTACAAACTTAAACATTCAGTATGAAAAAAACAAGCATTTCTTCATTTGCTACACTGGTGGTCCTCATGTTAACTTCTCCTTTAAGCTGTACGCTTCCCAAACTGCACCTGTCATTATAACAGCTCACGCTAAGATTTGAAGCTTGTTGCACGAATGACCACTTCAGAGGTGTCTCTTAGCATCTGTCGGATAAAGGAGGACTGTGGGAATCTCAAACTGCGAAACTACAGCCAATAATCAGAGGATATCAAGCCACTAAAGATGTGTTAATATCTTTCCAAACATCAAACTCCTAAAAGCTGTACTGTTTACAGCAGAAAAAAATTTCACTTTCTAAAAGAAGATAATTTAGGCAAGTGGAAATTATACAGGACATCAGCAGAAAAGGGAATCATTGCTACTCAGTCACTGGAAGGATCTAAAACAGTTTGTGGGGCAAAACAGACATTTTAACTCTTCCCCTCGACATTTAATAGTTGAGCTTGTACACACATGGGTGTGCACTCACACACACATTATGCTTAAACTCAGTTTACAATGACCTATTTTGCAATAGATAGCCATATCAAAGTCTTCCAAAATTCAGCTTGAGAAGCATATTCATGAATTTCCAGAGAGTTGTCTTAAATGGTATTATCAGTGTCATCAATATTACTTGAGATTCTGCAGAACATAACCCAAGGTAAACAGTTAACTTTGCATTAAGACTTGAAGTGACACAAGGATTGCCTTGGTAATAGCATGTCTCAATTTGTAAATCACCAGAGCATGGTGACAATTTGGCTTGACTGCAACTATGTCTGAATGAGGTACTTTTCCTTTTGTGCAATAAGGAATCTGCTAGTATGAGAACTTCTTTTCTTCCTGTCAGTTTATTTTAAAAATCATTTATTAGTTTTCCCTCTGGTAAAAGTAATTCCAGAGTTTGCCTTTTCTTTTTCTCTTTTGAGGAAGAAGGGAAAACTTTTCAGGCAGTTTCCTTAGTCATTCTAGGCAGCTAGCCAATGAAATATAGACTAAACAACACGGAGGATATTAATTTTACCTCACTATATGTGCACATAGCTGGTGATGCATAAAGTCTTCATTCCAGAACTGAAAATAAAAGGTTGTGCAATAGTCTAGGACCCAACGTCATTAGTTTTGTTTTTTGTTTTGTTTTTTTTTTCCTGAGGAGGTTGGAAGGAGATAAGAGGAACAGGCCTTGGGGAATAATTGTAAAATTGCTAAATAGTGATAGCAGAGCCAAACTTATACCTACATCAGTGGGGTGCACAGAATTAATCTCTGAGTATTTCGATGCTGAATTTGAAAAAAGAAACAAAGAAAAAATCTATATTTCATAAATATATTTGGTGTTTCCTAGCAGTAGAAGAAGCTGGGCAAAACGAGGATACAAAAGAATCAAACTTTTTGCCCTGGTCACATGGCTCAGTCCGTTGGAGCATCGTTCTGTGAACCAAAAGGTTGCTGGTTCGATTCCTGGTCAGGGCTCATGCACAGATTACAGGATCGACCCCCATGTGGGAGGCAACCTTCTGTGTCTCTAAAATTAATCAATAAATAATAAAAAAATTTAAATCAAACTTTTTATCAAAGTATCATATGCATACAAAACAATTCACAGAGCATATGTCTAGAGCTTGCTAAATGCTTAAACATAAACACACCATGGAAGCAACTCCCAGGTCAAGAAGACATGCCTATACCCCCACGTAGTCACTAACCTTGCTCAGGGGAACCACATTCTGTCATCTGTCATTAGATCAGATTTGTTCATGAATATTGCATAAATAAACAATACAATGTACAATCTCTGTGACTGGCTTTTTCTTACATTAACATTTTATTTATTTAAATGGGGTTGTAGTACGTTCATTCTCACAACTGTATAGTATTCCCTACTATTTATTTTATGGGTGTCAACAAACTGAATCTACAGTTTATGTGGGAAGGCAAAAGACCCAGAATTGCCAACGCACTATTGAAGGAGAACAGAGTTAAAGGACCACCTGACCCAAGATTTCGAATAAAGCTATAGCAATCAAGACAGTGTTGATTATTGCTATTGGACAAAACAGAGAAATAGATCAGTGGAGCAGAATAAAGGACCCAGAAATAGAGTCAGATAAATATAATCAACTTATCCTTAACAATGGAGTGATCTGATGGTGCAAAAGGATTCTTTTTAGTAGCTGGTGCTGGGAACAACTGGACATCCATGTTTTTTTTTTTTTTTAAAAAGGAACCTAAACACAGATGTTGCCCTCCTCATCAGGGAAATTCCAATTAAAATGACAGCGAGATACTACAAGACATTTGTTAGCATGGCCAAAATTCAGAACACTGAGAGCACAAATACTGAGGAAGATACAGAGCAACGAACGCTGTCATTCACATCTTACTGAATGCAAACTGGTACAGCCACTTTGGTAGTTTGGCAGTTTCTTAATAAACGAAATACTCTAATCATATAATTTAGCAATTGTACTCCTTGGTGTTTACCTGAAGGAATTGAAGACTTATAGCCACACAAAACCTGCACATGGGTGTTTATAGCAGCTTTATTCATAATTGCTCGAACCTCAAGCAATCGATGTCCTTCAGTAGGTGAATGGATAAACTGGAACACCCAGACAATGGAATATTATCCAGCGATAAAAAGAAATGAGCAACCAAGAGATGAAAACAAATGGCGGAAACTTAAATGCATATTACCAACTGAAAGAAGCCAATGTGGAAATGCTACATGTTGTATTATTCCAACAATATGATATTCTGGAAATGGAAAGCTTATGGCGATAATAAAAAGATCAGTAGTTGCCGAGGATTCAGGAGGAGGGTGGGATGAATAGAAAGAGCAAGAGGATTCTTTAGGGCAGTGAGACTGCTCTCTATAAAACTATAGTGGTATTTTTAGCTCTCACAGGTGTGGCTTAGCGGATTGAGCGCCGGACTATGACCCAAAGGATCACAGGTTTGATTCCCAGTCAGGGCACATGCCTGGGTTGTGGGCCAGGTCCCCGGTAGGGAGCACACAAGAGACAACTACACATTGATGTTTCTCTCCCTTTCTTTCTCCTTCCTTTCCTCTCTCTCTAAAAATAAATAAAATCTCTCTTTTTTTAAAAGCACTATAATGGTATTTTAAATAAGTTAAAATATATCTCTTTGGTAACATTGTCTTTTTCTTATTTATCAGCTTAAAATAAAATAACGAGCAAACTTTATATGTGAGTGTTCTTCTAGAAAACTCTTTCTGTCTAAAGCCTAGTCCCTTAATAACATAGCAGATATGGATGTGCCTAATAAAATCTTTTGTTATCAATCTAATTTTTGCATTATTTTACAATGAACTGGTAGCCAAGGTGTGAATTTACATTTTCGAATGTGTTTTTAAAATCCTGATTGGGAATGGGGCACTAAGTGATTCAGCTGTTCTAACTGGCACACAGTGAGGTGAGGAGGAGCTCTGAAGATACACACAGGGAATGACCTCGCTCCCCCTACACTGTGGGAAATGACAGTTGGAGAGAACAGGCATAGTGAAGAGAGCTGGGTCAATATAAAAAGAAACAAAATAATTTTGATGTGAAAATATCTTTGTTAGTGCTATTGTTCTAATTTGTCATGAATTAAATAGGCGAATTCTGTAAATTCTCTGTGCCTTTCCTTTCTCATTTTTGGAGGTTTTTATGAGATTAAACTAGTTTTCATCTAGGGAAGCAGCAGAGTGAAGGGCACAGGCTTCACAGACAGAAAGCCCGGATAACATCCCAGATTGACCACTAGTGGCTGTGTGACCTTGAACAAATTACTTCACCTTTCTGTACACAGTGTCTTCATCTGTCAAATAGGGATAATAATAGGATGCACTTCATAGGGGTGTTGGATGATTAAACAAATTAATGTTTGCAGAATGCTCAGAATAGTGCTTGAAAAATAGTAAGTGCTATGTGTTTGCTAAATGTATAAAATTAAAAATGGAAGAAAAAGAAATAATTTGCTCTCAATAAAAGCTTGTTTCTTTCCTTTCCAAATATTTTTTTTAAGTTAAAAAACATCTCCTCTTAATGAAATATATAATTTAGGTCATATGGTTATCAATGAAAAAGAACTTTAAAAAAATAGTTGTTTATATTTTTTCTTTGGCATCTTTTCTAGGCATACAAATACATATGGCTGTTTATTTATGTAGAAGTGTGAATGTATGTTTATATTACTTTTTATATATAAAACGAATGTATTTTTATTTTAAAATGCATATCCAAGGACTTCTGATTACATCCTTTGTTATTGTGTAATTCTTGCGATGCCCTCTGTTTCTGATTGGCTGGTCAGTCAATACATTTTGATCTCAGCCTCTTTTTCCTGTTCATTGACTGAACAGAACTGGAGACTAAAAGAAGCAACAGAGCTCTGATCTAATTCTGATCTATCTTGCTTTCCAAAAAGGAATAGTGTTTACGTTAGACTATTTGGCAAGTGAGAAGCAGATTTTTTTGAAGGCCTGCTTTTGAGGTCAAATTTGCTCAGGGCGGGGCCCTGCTCTTGGCTTAGAAGCCACATTCACCACTGGCCCCTTTGCTGGAAAACACAAATGGCCAATTATACTGTGACCCGTTGCGGGACTGTTAACGGCGTGCAAAGAGAGAAGGTTCTCAGCAAACAGCAGCCTTTAAAAGGCTGGAGGATTGTAGGTGTCCAAGTATGTCCATAGCATGGAAACTGAAGGGAACCAAAGTTTTCCCACCCTGAAGCTGCCTTGCTGGGAGACTGATTCTTTTCTTTTTAAGGTTTTATTTATTTATTTTTAGAGGGAGGAGAAGGGAGGGAAAGAGGGAGAGAAACATCAATGTGTGGTTGCCTCTCACGTGAGCCCCCCACTGGGTACCTGGCCCACAACCCAGGCATGTGCCCTGACTGGGAACCTAACCTCGATCCTTTGGTTTGCAGGCCAATGCTCAATCCACTGAGCCTCGCCAGCCAGGGCTGGGAAACTGATTTTTAAGCTGTTCATTAAGAAATACGACTCAGAAAGAATCTTTGACCCTCCCCACTTTCCTGCGCAAAGGATTCAGACTGAGAAAACTGCTTCAGGAAGGAGACCTTAGGATGTTCTCCTCCACCTAATTTGAATTAAGTATGGTAAACACAGGGCTTCAGACAGGGGCCTGTTGTCTAGATGCCCCTTGTGTCCCATTGTTTCTGAGTCGCCTATCAAGGATTTTCCTGCCAAATATGTTCTGCTCTTAACTACCTATAAATCGTCCATTCTTACTTATAAAATCTAAGACCCCTATTTCCCCCACCCCCTTTATCCCTTGTCCAAAATGTCTTTGTTACCCAATGTGCCTCACTGACTGGAATTTTCATGCTTAGGTGAATTCCCATTGTACATACATTAAAAACTTTGATTTTATCCTGTTAATCTGTTCTGTTAATTTGATTATTAGCCCAGCAAGAACTTAGCAGATGAGAGGAAAAGTATATATAAATATATATATATATACACATACACACACACACACACACACACATCTCAACCCACAGAACCATTTTATCACAAAGCAAATGGGCAAATGTTTCCTAACTTTTAAATTGGAAGCACTATAATGACTATTTAATTTGACAATCATCAGGATAATCTTGTATAATGAGAATGAACCACCCTGGCAAGAAAAATAATGTCATAGGCATTTTTATTGACTATGTAAGCACCCCCACACATTAGATAACTGTGTGGCTCTAGAATTTCCCCAAAGACGCTGTTTAGGGTTTTCACGTAATCCTCGGTTTCAGTCTGCCATGATTTGATAGTTGACTGTAATTTTTTTTTTATTTTGGTGCTTTCCAGGGGAGCTGATGGAGGTGGACCAGAGAGGCTGTAGGGTACAGCCTGAAAGAGGAGTGTACAAATTTCCTTTATCTTAAAACTCCGCGCCACATTTTAAGCTTTCTGAAATCAAGATGCTCCGTACAGCCGCCATCACGTTAAACGTTGCCTGTGTGTGTTCTGCCAGGAGCTATTAGCTTTTACTCTCTTTCCTCCAATTTCCCTTCTCCTGTCCTAGGAATTCTTCCTTAAATTGCCCCCGGAAACTGTCTCACTCAGTGGGGGAGGTGATTACAAATGATCGCCCGCCTGCTGTGTGTAGAGTTTTACTGCAGGGCCGAGCTTACCCCTTTGCCATTCATTTTATCTCCCTTTCCCCTCCCTCCCTGCCTCTGTGGATAGGGACCTTTACACCCTTGTTTGCTTCCGCCGGAGCGCGCCGTGATAATGATCTTCTGGCTGCTTTTTCACTTCTCCTGGAAGGGGTGTTCAAACACTCGAAATTGACTCCAGTTGTTTACTTGAGGGTCCATTTGCAGGCTCCCCAAATCTTTCCAAAGCTCTAGAGCTCTTTATTTTTCGTAAGCACCGATAAGCTTTCACCAGACATCTTAGCAAATACAAATTGTAGGGACAAGTAGACCAACGGCTGTATTTATTTATTATTTTACAAATCTTGTTAAGCACCTATGCTTCCGAAAAATACCACCACTTAATTCGATGGTTAAAGTGAAGCGTTCTTATATTTGCATATTGGATATCTTGGCAATTAACTACATTACTCCTTTAATTAGTCTCACTTATGGCAAGAAGTGTTGTGGCATGGAGTGTCTTGTTAGTCGTATATCTGTTCAGAGGTCCCTTACCTGCATACTCATGTTATGTATTTTTATTTAATGTAAGAGATGCCCAAGCCTGTGGACAATTTGTATGAGTTTATTTGAACCAAACTGACGAAAATTTCTGGGAAGCAAAATCTCAATGGATTGAGAAAATGCTCTAGAAAATGACAGTTTTACACTAATTTTATATAACAAAACCAAAGGAGAGATGTAAGGGAGTTACAAAAAATTCCTTGGTGATAGATTGGGAAGACGGGAGAAAGCCTAGATTAGATAAAAACTAAAATGGAGAGACACATGCTTCTTTTACAGTTAACAATTAACATGATAATAATAACAATGAGGGGATTTGTGGTCCCTTGGTGGTTGTGCTTTGAGGGGCCTGGGGTAAAAAAGGAAATTACTTTGATATTCCAAAGGTATGTTATCAGTTATGCTATTGTAGATGCAAAAAAGGACAAGCTTAGTTAATGTAAAGATTGACCTTTGTTGGGGAAAAATACTGACCTAGGACGTGACTACCCACCATTAACTTCTTTTGGTTAGAATGGTTTAATTTCAGACCATCCTATGTGGTTACTTTAGGTCTCTGGGTTTATAAAGCCACCATTCAGGCCTTCCCTGGGCTTGTCAGGTTTAGCATGTGACCCCTTTTCTGTCCACTTATTTTTTGAAATTTTATTTATTTTTTAAAAAAGATTTTATTGATTTATTTTTAGCGAGAGAAGAAGGGAAGGAGAATGAGAGGGAGAGAAACATCAATGTGTGGTTGCGTCTCGCACGCCCCCTACTGGAGACCTGGCCCGCAACCCAGGTATGTGTCCTGACTGGGAATCAAACCAGCGATCCTTTGCTTCACAGGCCGGTGCTCAGTCCACTGAGCCACACCAGCCAGGGCTGAAATTTCGTTTTCAAGAAAAATTGTGTATATTTAAGGTACATTATTGTGATTTAATTGACATCTACATAATGAAATGACTACGAGTCAAGATAATTAACGCCTCTCCTTCCATAGTTACCTTTATTCTTTTGTGATAAGAGCACCCGATATCCACTCATTTAGCAAATTTCCAGAATTGAATACAGTGTTGTTAACTCTAGCCATTTTGCTACACTTTGGGTCTCTAGACATTCCTCCTACATAAAAACAACTTTGTGCTCTTTTTCAAAATTTTTACTTACTTATATTTAGAGAGAGGGGAAGGGAGGGAGAAAGAGAGGAAGAGAAACATTGATGTGTGAGAGGGACATTGATCAGTTAGTTGCCTCTCACATATCCCCAGCTGGGGACCTGGCCCACAACACAGGCATGTGCCCTGACTGGGAGTCAAACCCGTGACACTTCACTTTGCAGGCCAGCACTGAATCCACAGAGCCTCACTAGCCAGGACACTTTGTACCCCTTGGCCAGTACCTCCCCACCCCTGGTCACCACTGTTCTACTCTCGGCTTCTATGTATTTGACTCTTTTAGATTATGCATATAAATGAGATGTAAGTTTTTTTTCTTCCTGTGTCCCCTTACGTATATTTTCTACAGTTTTAGGAGAAAAAGAATTCTGTGAGCATATAGAAGATTTGGCCATTACACTTGCTATTATGAAAACCTGGGCATTTGCAGTGGGCTGTAAAAGACTGAAATAGAACTGAGAAAAATAAAACTCAGAAGCCTGGACACAGCCCTGTTTCTTAACTCTGTGGGGCGTAGGACAGGGTGTGAGGCCTGCCGTGAGGACTGTGGCTCTCGTTACGTTTCAAATTCTCCTCCTGGTGCTTAGGCCTTGGAAATTGGTAAGATAAGAGCCTAGATAATTTTTTTTGCTTTTCAGAAAGGGCAATTTAGGGCTGCCATGGGGACGGCCCTTTAAATCAGAAAAAGGAGGCTTAGGAAGACTAATACCAAGTAAGCCCATCATAATAAAAAAAACAATGCAAATAAAAAGCAGCATATCAGTGAGCAAGCAGTGAGACTCTCGCAACGCTGGGGTGATTTTGTGTTTGTGCGTGGTGAATGTCCAGACTGCGAGAGAGGTTACGGCACCGGATCCAGGGACTGTTGCACCGATTTTGGCATGGTTTAGAGTTTATTTATTTATGCTGTTTTTATTTGTCCACTTGATATAGTAGACTCTTGAATCATATAAGCTCAAGTTTACATCCTGGGCACTTATCTACCTGAACTTAAATAAGGGTTGGCTTTAGTGTTCTCCCTTGTAAGTAGAAATAGTAATATGTACTTCTCATGTTGCTGTGAGATTTCAGTATACCTGTACAATATACCCAGTACTAAGGAAAGTGTTATGTACTCTCTTTTTCCCAAATTTTAGCTTAGAGCTACTTCAACACTGCCTCCTGGTGGTGGGGAGAGGAGTATGTTGTAAACAAAAGGTGTAGGAGGAATTGATTTAATTACATTGCGCTAACACAGGTTTAAAAGAGAGCTAAATTCTGAGAACCAAAATGGGAAGAGTATCAAATCAGATTAATATATGTTTCCTACTCTGGGCAAGAATCTGTGTTAGCCCCCCGGTGGGTTGGATTTTGAGAATCTTTTTATAAAATAGGAACGATGGGCGTTCCCTTGGCAGATGATGGATTGGGTGAGGAATAGTCTCAGATTGGTGGAATGAGGAAAAGGGGGATTATTTCATTTTAAGTGTTTTTGGAAGGAACGCTGTTTTTCCCTGTAGTCATTATAGTAAACTGGTGAACACTCAGGGAATTCAGTCAAAGACTAGTATATACCAGAGTTGGAAAAGATAGTAAGGGTCCTTTACATCCAACTTCCTTTTTGTATTAAATGACTAGCCCAAAAACCACAGAGGCAATTAGTTGTAAATCTGAAGGCCTGAAATAGTCATTACTCACTGAGACCTTATTAAGTACCCGGTATCGTGTCAAATAACAAGGGTACAGTGATTAAAGAAAAAAAAAAAGAAGAAGTAAATGTAGCCCCTACTCTAATGGAGCCATTAGCCCATTGATAAACAGATCCATTGTCTTCTACTCCAGCAGACTGTAAAATAAATGATCTTCAGAACTGACATTTGATTGGCGATATCATAAGGTTGGGCAGCGAAATCCCTGTGCATTCAGATTCCTTGGGATGGGAAGGGTTCTGCCCCTGCCTTATTTATAATTGTCAAGAGCAAGGATGTCAGACCCTTGCAGAAGATAAAAATGAAGTCTTTAACTTTAAAATAATAATGGATGGATCTCATTTTCACATTACTCGTGGATGTCTATAGAAGTTTGGGTGTGTCAAGAATCTCTGGTCCCCACAGAGGAAAGTCAGTACTTACTCATTTTAGCCAACATGGAAGAAGTTTACCTGTCACTGCTAAAGTCATTACCCCATGCAACACTGTAATTGTCTAAGAATGAAATTCATGAATTAGTTCACAACATATTTCATCATAATGATTAATGTGGTTAAATAGTAAATGGACTGTATCCTTTTCTAATAGTGTAATGAACTCCCAATGCATTTCAGTATGGAGGCCTCAATTGTCTCAGATATCATTGTTGATAGTTTTTAGACTTGTGTGTTTATCTTAGCAGACAAAAACACTTTAAAATTTTTTTAAAAAAATAACAAAAAAACTTGTTCCTCCTTCACCCACCAGTTTGCCAAAGTGAAACAATATGGCCCAAAGGAAATTTTCCTGTAACTTGTTAGTTCTAATCTAATTTTCCTGGATGGGGAAGGGGCAACTGATTACTGAGTACTCATTCTATTGACAACTTAAGAATTTATGATTTAAAAAATATATTATAAGAATTTAAACAGGTAGAAAATAGACGTCTATTTTCCACTATATAAAATATCCTTACCAAGTCGTTTTGAACAAATCTCTTTGCTTTCATTCATATTTGAAGATGTATTCTGCTGGTCCATGTTTAAGTACAATTATTGGTACCTGCCTTTCACAGGGAGGTGTAAGAAGATAACACAAGTAATACAGGTAAACTGCTTAGCACAGTACTAAGCACTTATGTGCCCAATAAATAGTAGCACTACTTTGAATGTTTGGCAAAATTATCGGCAACTAATGTGATAACTGGCAATCAGCAGGACCCAAGTAGGCGATGTCCGTCAGGGCATCACGCAATAGACATTGGGAGTCCAGTCATACAGAGATTTGTATCCAAGGCATATAACTGTGCCCATAGTGGGGTGGATAAGAAATACAGCCACCACATAATTACTGTGAAATTATGACATGAGATGGGAATAAAGTGGGCTATTTCAGGGTATAGTTAATACACAAGTGAGAGACATTCAACTTCGAGAATTAGAATCTCCAATCAAACCCAACTAGCTGGGAGTGATACTTGTACTTACACAACACTCCATCGACATAGGGGACAGTATTTTCCCAAGCCGTCATCAAGACTGTGTGCCTCCCTGCGGTCCCTTCAGCAGGGCTCCGCTAGCGAGGCTGGAGGCAAGAAGGGCGGGGCCAACAGTTGGCCCAGTCCTCCAACGGTGGAGTCGAAGTCGATTAAGGAAGAGAGGACTTAGAGAACCCAGAAAAACGGGCGTCTGTGCATTTAAGAAAACTGGCAATTGAACGCCCCACAAAGGTGTTCATGCCTACGCAAAATTTAGATGGCCCTGTATTCCAGGAACTAAAGAAAAAATAAAAGCAAGGATCTGGAGTCACGATTTTATGTTTGATTTTCTACTCAATCTTGGATGAAGTACTTTCTCTGAGATGATTATTTCCTCTGTAAAAACAGTGCATATCAAAAGTACGGAGCTATTATGGCAAAGAAGAACATACGTTTGGAAGCATGTTGTAGACTGTAAGTCGTATAACATGCTTGTCACTATTTATTTTTACCCACTCTTCCTTTTTGATCCCTCAATCCCTTTCCTCTTTCTTGATCCCCTTTCCTCTTTTTCTAACCAAAGAACCCACATTCTCTTACATTCGAAAGACAGCTGGTTAGACCAAGGCCCTCTGCCCTCCTGTGAGCCTTGGCAATAGGAGTATGGGAATATTCATTGGCTTGTGCCCACAGAAGGGCACAGAGAGGTAGCTGCACAGGCAAATGGACAGGGGGCCTGGCTGAGTGGCAGTTACCTAGGAGCCAGAGCACCCAGATCCTAAGCCCACTAGCTCTTGACCTCTCGCGTTCCCTGCTCTCAGCAGAATGAAGGCAGTGTCTGCCACGGAATTACTTCCCAAATAGGTGAGGACCCCCTAAAAGCTTCCCTTTTTACAGGAGATGCTTTTCTGCCTGGGGATCTTATTAGGCCATCTGCCCTCTTCTACTTTTATGGTTCATTTGTGGATGTATTATGATGTTGCTCTTTTCATTTAGAACATCAACTGGCTTCCTTTCTCTAGTTTCTCTGGGGCCTCTTCTGCCATCTTGTACCTGTGGAAGTGAGAAGCAGGAAGCTATCTGATTTCAGGAGCAGGGAGGGGCCCCTGTGAGGGATGCAATGATGACTTAGGGGAAAGGAAACACACTTGTGTGACGTTTGTATGCAAAACCCATCCAGAGTTGTAGAAACAAGGGGTGTTCCAGAGGAATTGGAGATTATTCTCCAATGAGATGGGAACCATGACATCACTGAGGAGGGTTCTGCAGCGGTTCCATTGGAGTTGCATTGCAGTCAGAGCCTGTTACCTAATTTCACACATAGGTGGGGTTAAATAGTTTAAAACTTATGTTTGTCTGCATGTCTTGCTGCTGACAGTTTGGCAAGAGATGGAACACAAGGTATAACCATCAACATAAATTTATGGAGAGATCCTTATTTGTTTTAACAGTTGCTTTGGGATTCATAGTTTTTTCCCACTCTAATAGTGATTTTTATGATACTGAGCTCAAAACCTTTTTACTCTATCCTGAAACACAACACATTTTTCTTTCTTTCACAAATGATTATCACAGAATTCACATGGTTTTCCACACAGAGGGATTGCTACGTCCAGGCAGTAAGTTTCGAGATTGCATATACATCGTCACCTTCCTGCCCCTCTGCATTTGTGGATTTTTGTTTCTGGCAGAAGTTTCTCAACATCCAAGTCTGAAGCCAACATTTGGAAACAGCTTTTTCCCAGGGATGTCTTTTTTTCTGTATCCAGGAAAATGTTTTCTTTTCTCTCCACCCAGATTAGATGCTGCTGAACCCTTAGCAAACAAGAGATTTCTGTGTTCATCTAGTCCAAACTCTTTTCTTTTTTTTTTAGGTGATAAAACAGAGTCACTAGAAATGAAATTATTTCATTAATACCATAGTTACTGTGAGCAAGTGCCAAAGCCCAGTCTGATATACTTTCCCCTTGATCAACTTGCTACTGCCCTTCCCTAACCTCAGTAGTAGTCGTAGTAAAATTAATTAAGCCCACGATTCTATCTATCTATGATTTATCTTTATTATTTTTATTATGTTGGCCTCTTGGAGAATGCTAGGATGTCAGATAGAAATAAACAAAATAATAGGCCCATTTCTCCTTCCACTGTGGCCTAAGAAGTAGCGATTTACCAATCTGTTGGTGAAAACCTTTGCTAATTTTTGTGGCATCTAGAGAATTTGACTCTATACACAAGAGGGATCAAGGAAATATTTCTCTCCAGAGTGAGGTGTAGTTTGCAATTTTAGGCCCTTCCTTCCATTGATTGGGCCATGGTTGGTTTGTCCTAGAGAAAGGTCTCTCCTTTTGGGATGCTCTTTCTACACATACTTTAAACTAGGGGTCTTTCACTAGGGGTGGCACCCTCTCTTCAGGGAACATGTGGCAATGTTAGGAGACCTTTCCGGTCGTCAGAGCTTGGAGGAGGGGAGATACTGGAGTCTAATGTCTGGAGGCCAGGGATGCTGCCCAACGTCAAACAACACGTAGGGCAGTCCTTACGACCAAGAATGATCTAGTCTAAAATGTCAACAGCACTGAGGCTGAGGAATCCTGACGTAGACAATCGCCTTTTTCTGAGAGCTGGACCTGGTCCACATAACGCTAGCACAGGTGTGAGGTATAGCCTGATTTCTATCGCTCCTCCCAACAACCACAAGGTACCTGGGTGAGAAAGTTTTTACTGAAGGTTTAGGGCCATGAAGGGCATTCAGTCATATCCCACATGGCAAGAAACCAAACACTTAACTTCGGAGTATCTCTTTCCTTAACAGTCCTTCAACTCTTCTGCCTATGGAGTATTTTCACTTATCATCTTACTCCATAGACTCCGGACTCCTTCCTGGTGGCTAAGGTCCTTTGTGGGAAAGGGGTCATCATTTGAGGTCCATGGGATGACAAATGGGATCAAGTTCCTAAGACTTAAATATAAACATCCTCAGGGCAGAGACCTTGTCTGGGTTGTTGATCATGGTGCCTTCAGAGCCAAACATTGTACCTGGAACAAGGGAGACACCCCACGTCCAGCAGACATGCATAAATAAATGACCCAGCATACCTGAGTTTGTCCAGTTCACTTGGAGGTTCTGGGAATTTGAACACAAAAAGCTGCAACCTTACAAACACATGCCCAGAATATCTCAAGATGGTTTGGAATTGAATGCCTGGGATCTTTCTATAAAGACGACAATGGTCAGTTCAGGAAGCTGGATTAGTAGGTATCCCTTGCTATGTGATTATCCAACCAATTTTCAACCTCAACTTCGTATGATACTGAGAATCATTGGCAGGTGTGGGCTACTGAGACTGTATCCCTGGCTCTGAGTGAGTGTAGACACTTACTTAATCCCTTTTTGGGGTGCTCCAAGTCCTTAGAGTTCTTTGGGAAATCCAAGTGAAGCGTCAGGAGGAAGATCTAAACTTCTTCCTGAAAAACACAAAAAAAACCCCAAAAACCCAAAAACCCAAACCTGTGTTTTTATGTTACTGCCTAAGTGATTAAAAGAACTGCGAATGCATTTGTGTTCCGAGTTCGTGGAGTATTATTTATTACTGATTGCATAAATAGATGGATACATGAGGCCAAGTTGGTAATAAAGTATAAGCAAAGCGCAAGAAATTGACAGGCAGTGCTACTGCTTTCGGAGAGCTATTTGTCAGCACTCTGAATCACTGCTTACTCAAGAAGAAATGTAGCACAGATTACACAGATCTTTTATATACAGCCTAAAACACCTGTCACAAGCAATGAGATTAAAAACATGGTGAGATGGAAAGAAGACTGGGTTGGGCTCAGGCCACCTGGCTTCTCCACCTTGCAGGTAGCTCTGCCATGAGGCTGTCA
This sequence comes from Mormoops blainvillei, assembly GCA_004026545.1. NCBI lineage: Eukaryota > Metazoa > Chordata > Mammalia > Chiroptera > Mormoopidae > Mormoops > Mormoops blainvillei. The sequence continues at coordinate 118,962 of PVJD01004387.1, forward strand.
TTCAATCCTAGGCAAATCGCTTCGTTCTCCAAGATTCTCTCCTCTCTCTTCTGAAATGGGATAATCTTTTCCTTTCAAGGCTTAAGATTCTTTTATCCCCTGAATGGGACGTTTTGTCAAAGAGCTTCTTCCCTCTTGGCTCTGAAAGTAACTCTTTATAGGCTATGCTCTGGCAAGTGAGAAACCGAAAAGATGGGATTAATGTTTATAAAACCAAAATGGCTTATGGGCTTTTAAAAGTAGTATTGTTCAGGGTCCTTTTTGCATACAGTAAAATCTAGTGATGAGCTCATCATTTCCATTATAAATTAGATATTTATTGGTGTCTGTAAGTTGACTGGAACATTTTGCTTAAAATTGAACCTTGCCAAGAAGTTTCCCAGCAGCTTGTAACATGGAAGTGATACTCTGCCATTTGGTAAGAAACCGCAGGAAAAAATATAGAAGAATAACAATGTCTTCAAAAACCAGAAATATACCTCCACAGGCCATTTAGAGAATCTTCTCCACCTGGCCTTGTCAAAGGCTAATACTCGAAGCCAAAGGGAGAAAACTGAGGATTCATGTTTTAAAAAATAAACAATTTTTGTGTTCATCAAGAATTTAGTTTCTGGAGAGGAACTGTCCTTCTGATTTGAATAATAGTTCTGCCCATTTATAGTGATGTCATCATCAAAGAGAAAAGCTCAGGCAGAATTCTCTGGGTGAAATGTCAAAGTTGCATTACACATAAGAGGGGGGAAAAAGACATGCACTCCTATCATTTACTTAAATCCTTAAGAATAATGGGAGTTTTAGAACTGAAATAAAAACACAATTCAAGTTTATAATCAGACGTTGGCCCAAAAGGTAGACACAAGGGAGAAAAGAAATAGAGAATGTGGCAAGAATCAGCTTTTGAATCTCTTCAAAATTGGAATGGCAGCCTAGCAGAGGGTTGGTCTAACTCGATGGAGTTCTTCAGAGACTGAGGACAATGATGATAACTTAAGGCTCTGTCAAAATAGTCCTATTTTGATCAGAACAAAAAATTACTTTCATAGGGTTTTCCATGTGTAGGATAATGAATTTAAAAGCTCAACATAGGCAATACATCCTCTTAAAAGGAACACTCGACTTCTAGTCACTGTGTTTAAATATAAAAAGGAAAATTATAAAAGGAAACTCTCAAAAAATAAATAGGGCCAATCCTGAAACAGAGTCAAATGAGATTTCTAGAAGGAAAAAAATATCATCGACATAAATATTGAATTAATGGTTTGACAGAGACTTATAACTGCTCCCTCCACTTCCATTCTCTTTCTTCCTAGTAGAATCCTGGGGAATGTGTCTACCCATAAAAACAAACAAACAAAAGCATTCCCAGCCTCCTATGTAAGTGTGACCTTGTGATATTTTGGTCAATGAAATATAAGCAGAACTTGTTGGCTACATTTCCAGGCACCATGCTGTAACCTTAAGAATGGCCGTCAAATGCTAAAGATTACTGCAACTTCCAAAAACTGCCATGACAGCCCTAGAATGCATGTGCATGGGTATCTTTTATGTGGGAGAAACAATAGGTATATCTTAGTAAGCCACTTTTTATTGGATGTACCATTATATACAACTGAACCTAATCATATTATTATATATCAATTAAACAGCACAATAGGCTCTACTGAACAGTGAATTGTAAACCAATAGATAGAAATGAGAACGAGTTCTAGGGCTCATCAAAGAGAGATAATAAGATGAAAAATATAAAAGCAAAGGTTAGAACTATGGAAGCTAGAGTGAGAAGAGTGTGCGTGTGTGTGTGTATTATTAAAGAAGAGCTTAGAGAGAGAGTTTTGGGAGGGATAGGGACATGGTAACTGTGTAGGGAAGGAAAGAAAGGTATGCAAAGGTTACGGCTGAGAGTTTTCTAGAATTTTGAGTCCTCAGCTTCAGAAAGTATGTCTCGAGCTTATAAATATAAATAAAACCACAATGATATATTTTTTGGTAAAACTATAGAGCACCCAACACCGAGATCCTAAAAGCAGCCAGAGAGAAAAGACAGAGTATCTGCAAAAGGAAGAAAAGTTGCACTGAGAATGTGATTCTCAGTGGAAATAGGAACCAGAAGACGGTGGGAGAAGGGAGCACTATTTTCCAGGTGTTGGCAGGAAAAAGACAACCTAGGATTTTATAATCAGCTAAAACATAATCCCGCTTGGTCAGGGTGGGAGGGATAAAGACATCGTTATTTTTATCTCTGTAAAACCAAAGAGATTTTAACTCCAAACCCTGAACAAAACTGCTGAAGGAAAAAGTACTTCAGAAAAAAAGACAGTTAAACTAGGGGGAAGAAAATGACTGAAGGAGTAGCAATCAAATAAACTTATGAACATAGATGTAAACTTAAATAAGCACTGACTATGCAAAATAATGAAGATATTAGTTCTGGAGTTTAAAATTGAATGTATAACTGATTGGTTAATAATAACACCAAGACAGGAGCAGCTGATCAGCATTAAAGCATCCTAAGCTCCTTGCGTTTCCATAGAGGACGAGACATGTATTGGTTAAGATTAAAGTTTCTAGGCAAAGGTTAAGGGGATTAAGGGGAAGCTCTAAAGTATTAGAAGCAAGAGAATAGGTATGTGGGGGTAATAATACTTGGGTAAATCTAAATAAACACTGACTTTTAAACCAATAATGTATATGATGGATGGGATTTAAAATCTATACAAAATTAGAATCTATGACAAAATTATCATAAAAGACTGGGCACAGGAATGAATTTAGTAAATTGATTTAAACTGTTCTCAGGCTTCTCCTTTTTCTGGAAATTGATAAAAGTACAAATTTGATGTAAATTGTAATGAGAACATATTGATTATTGTTAAGGGAAATAGTACTCAAAGAACGAAACTAATAATACGGAAGTAAATAAGTAAATAAATAAATAATGGAAGGGAAATGGATGTTCCAAAGTTGCATCGTCGTGAAATTACAGAACACATAAACCAGAACAAGACGGGTTGCCTTCAAAGATACAGAAATACAAGTGAGAGGAGAATTCTCAACAAGAACAGAAGCAAAAACGACCAATACTTCCAATACCTTTTTAAAAGGAAAAAAAAGGACAAAAAGCAAAAAAGAACAAATGAGACAAACATAAAATAAAGGGTGATGGTAGACTTAAAACCAAAAATGTTAGTAATTACATTAAGTAAAAATGTAGTAATCTTTTTTTTTAAAAAACAAAGGTAAAAATTGTGGGTTTTTTTGTTTTGTTTTGTTTTTTTAAATTCAGTCCTGCTTACAAGAGACACATCTTAAAAATAGTAACCCAGAGCCCTGGCTGGTGTGGTTCAGTGCCTTGAGCGTTGGCCTGCGAAATGAAAGGTCACTGGTTTGATTCTTGGACAGAGCACATGCCCGGGTTGTGGGCCAGGTCCCCAGTCGGGGGCATGTGAGACGAAACCGATTTATGTTTCTCTTGCACATCAGTGTTACTCTCCTCTTTTTCTTTCTGGGTCCCTTCTCTCTAAAATAAGTTAAAAAATAAATCTTTAAAAAAATAGTAACCCAGAAAGATTGAAAGTAAAAGAATAAAAAAGACATCATGCAAAACTTAACCCCAACAAAGTTGAAAGAGTTATACGAACATCAACAAAGTAGAGGTCAGGGCAAGAATTAATAGTGGAGCTAAAGAGAGATGTTTCATGATGATAAAGAGGCCACTTGAATTTGAAGGTTTAATAACTTCAAAATGTTACGCCCCTTATACTATAGCCTCAAACATGAAAAACTGAGAGAACTATGGAGATTTAGACAATATACAATCATGGTTGTTAATTTTAGCACCTTCTTTAACTAATAAAAAAACCAACAATAAAGATTTAGAATACCTAAATTTCAAGATTTAAAAACTTGAGCAATTGGCATATTACAGAATAATCACAGAGATGGTATCTCATCACCTTTGCCAGATAATATAACCTAATCATGGGCATGGCACCTCATCACTGTTGCCATTTTCTGTTGGTCAGAAGCAAGTTACAAGTTCCACCTGTGCTCAAGATGATTAGACAAGGCCATGACTCATGGAGGGGAGTCACCTTAAGGTGTATCTCCCACGACTACTCATATATATATATTTAATATAGACTTATAGAGTGCCATTGATGAGATATTGTGCTAGTTAGCACAACTGAGATCAGTAAGGTATAGCTTTCTGCTCCCACAGAGCTGCTCATCTAGTGAGAGACTGAGACTCACCAATGTTTTCTAAATGATACGTGTGTGCAGTGACAGGGGTAGAAACAAGAAAAACAAAGTAGAGGCGCCTTCTGCATCCTGGGGTGGCGAGGGAGGTCAGGAAGAGTGCATGGCCCAGGGCAAGCTTACCTGACTCTGGACCGATAATTTCTAACTCTCCAGGTGGAGAGAGTAGGGGAAGACATCCCATGCACGTGCAGTGTTGCTGAAGGGCACAAATAAAGTGGTTTTGAAGATCAGAGACTTGAATTGGGGGCCTTGTACATACATCTTTCAAAGGGTTCATCGCCTTGCATTGCTGGTCATCTTTCTCTTCTTTTTTTTTCTTTTTTTTTTTTTTTGTCGTTCCAACTAGGCTGTGAACTCTCTGAGGATAGAGGCCGTTGGCTTATGCATTTTATAACGCCCTTTACCACCTTCACTCACTCACAGCACTGACTCCTCCAAGCACCCAGCCGCGGGCTGCGCTAATGTGTGCGGACTGAATAAACGAGCCAGCAAAGAGTGTTCTTTCCTGGGGATGACTGTTTGTGGTCTGGGACCTCTTTCCAAACCAGGGATCCACCTGCCACCCCACCCAGACTCTGAGTGTGCTGCTGTGTGGCCTCTCACAGCTGCTGTCCCCACCCTCCTCAGCTGCAGCTGCGTCACTGGGAGGATGAAGGGGTCCCCGTGTACTGCGTGCACATGGCCTTGTTTGTGATTAGCGTGGCCCCAGGGAAAACAGGCTGCCGGGCCAGCACGCTGCTCTTCACGTTTCGTGCTGTGTTTTGTAGGAGGACAGGGTGTGTGGTGAAGAGCTCGGGTGGGGGCTCCCAGTTCGCAGCCCTGGATGACTGGCCTGCACGCTGCTGTGCGCCGTGCACTGCTCCCCAGGCAGCAAGGGCAGGGACCCGGGCTGTTGCAGCCAGGTCACTGAGCAATTTGGGGAACACCCCCCCCCACCCCGCCCCTCCTCCCTCTGCCAAGTGGGCAGTGTTTAGGCTGGGGCTGGCTGGGAAGGCCTGCTGAGTCACCGGGACTGAAGCAGACCCTGCTGCTGAGGCGTCGGGGCAGATAGGCACGGTGCAGAGCCACCCCCTGCCCCGCCGCCCCCAACAAAACAAACAGACCTCCAGCCTGCAAACCTTGAACCACGAAGTGCCTGCGTCCCCGCACTCAGATGTAGCTTCTCTGGTGAGTGGCAGAGGACACTGCCCAGGCCACAGGGAAACCCGGGGTAGGAGCGCAGCCAGATTTAGTGGAGAAGCTCTAACAAGAAAAACCACGTCTCCTGTCTTGTTCCCCAGCATTTCTCAACTGTGCAGAATGCCACTTCTTTCTCTCTTCTGTCCCCACACCCTCCTGCCCTACACACACACACACACACACACACACCCCTTAGATCTGTCTCAGGATAGTTGTTATTTTTTAAAAGTCTTCTTTTAAAAAAAAGTATGTGTTATTTAATTGTGTTATTAAAAGAAAAACCAAGAGATAGTTTAAGGTTAAAATAAAACACGTCTTCACACACACAAAAATTTTCTCCGCAGGTAAGAAGATGGATGTAGACGGAGAACTGTGCTGTTCGGGGTTCGCTTCCCCTGGGTAAATAAACACGAAAGGAACACACCAGTGGGAATGCTGAGCGGCATCTCCGTCCTTCTCCCCTCCGCGTTCTCACACGGGGTACCAGGGCTGGAGTGTGCGGATCTCTAAGTTTATTAATTAAACAGCCTGAAAGTTTAATCTGCAAAGATGATGACTGAAAAGCTTTCTATGCTGTGTGTTTAAAGACTTGCTGAGTCAGCTGAGTAAATCTGACCGGCCTCCCTTCTGACCCCCCAAAAGGATGACTGCACTTTAAAGATCGGAGCCCCAGTGAGTGCAGGAAAGCAAAGAAGACACAGGAAGTCCGTCTCTAAAGTGTGGGAATGAGCAATGAAGTTGAGAAGGAGGCTCAGAAATCTCAGATCTCTTTCATGGTTTGTCTCATTAACCCTGGGCATTCACTTATCCAGAGGTTTGATGTAATGGCTTTTGTGAGAGAATCGGTTAACACTGGAGGCCCAAGTGTCAGAGGAATACGCCAGGACCAGGGACTGATTGTGCCCATGCTCTAGTCCTCGCGGGGCGTGCTACTTCTGAGGACAAATGGGCACAGGCCCTGTGGCAGTGTGCAGGGGAGAGAGAAGGCGTGGAAGCAGGTGGGGAGAACTGGCTGCTTGGCTGCTCGTTCCCTGGCCTTGTGGGGACTGGTAAGATGGGGTGTGCTGTCCTACCCTTAGCACCATCTCAGGGTATCAAACAATCCAGCAATAGGTGGGTTTGGAGTTGCTTTGCGGTGAAAAATTATGTAATAGGATTCTGAGGCCCACTGGACATACTTCTTAACCTCCAGGCATCACAAAATCCATTTCAATAATAGCCCTCTGCAATTAATCAAATGGAAACCTACCGCATCAAGAGGTATGGTGGCATGTTGATAAGGCTGCAAGCTCCAAAGCACACAGACTCAAGTTCCAACCCTGGTACTTGTCACCTCGGGTCCCTGCGGAGCTGCCGTGCATGGCGGTTTGGGATGCTCGGCGCAGACCCAGAAGGGAGCGGGATCTGAAATTCAGTCCCTGCTCGGCTCTGCATGCCTATTTCCCTGGCACAAGAACTCCTTCTACTTGGAAGAAGAAGTTTATTTTTCTTATTAGCACTGAGACATCAATCACTTGCTAAACCATGTGCTCTCGGGATGCGTCCACTTGGGAGCGGCCGTTTTCTAGTTTGCACAAAGGCATCACATGAGCCTGTGCATGGGTCACCAGTGGCCTTGTGACCTTTTACAATCCTCGGTGTCCTCATCTGGGAAGTGAAGAGAATAAAACCCCCTTCATGGAATTGTGCCATGATACGTGTAAGCAAGAAGGCCAGTAACTGCTCAGTGCTAGGTAATAAAAGCTCAGTAAACAGTGCCTTTATCATCATCCTCATAATATCTACCTCAAAGATTTGCTCTGAGGATGAATTTGGTAAAAATTGTGAAATAACTAGCTTGTGTGAAAATAGCAGTCTTTCTTTTTTCTTCCTTCTTCCCTCCCTCCTTCTTTCCCTCCTCCCTTCCTTCCTTCCTTCTTCCCTTTCTTGTCCTCTTTTTTCCCCCCCAAGTGTTGGCTGATGTCATGATAAGTAGCAGAAACTGGGATGACATAGAAATTGAGAAGGGGGAGATCCTTCATGTCAGGGATGGAAAACTAGAGTAGAGACAGAATTTTAGTCGGTCATTCCCTACCAAGATGCTTGGACAGGGAGTGAGACTGCAGTTGTCCTCTTTATTGTCACTCTGTCTTAACCTATTGATTAAATATCTGGAACAATCTTAAAGGGAGAAAAAAAATAGCATTGGACATTGGGGAGCCTCTTTTGGAATGACCGTGGGTGGACCTTCTTCGGTGTAGAAGCCTCTTCCAGGAACCCAGTAGGGACATGTGGAAAGCTGGTAACTGCTCCCTAAGGGGGACGACCTGCCACCCAGGAGGGCTGGCTGTGGAGTCACACTGCATGGAGGCTATACCTTGTCTACAGTTACATTTCAGCCTGTGGGGAGAGCCAATGGCAGCAATGAATGGATCTGTCACTATCAATTGAGATCCCATCGGACCAGTTCTGTCAACAAGCCTGGCTGCTGCTAATCCCTAGGAGAGTCAGAGAGATTCCTTGTTTCTGTCTCACACTCAAAGGCCTCTTCGTCTGAGGTCACAGACAGCGGAAGGCTGAGTGTTCTTTTCAGCTGCTTGCGGGATGCTGTAAGGCTCGCAGCTTTTCAGATCATCAAATGCAGACATGAAAGCTCTCATTTCTCTTTTCCTTTCCTTTCTGTTTGTGGGTGGGATCCGGAACCTAGTCCTGGCTCTGCCTCAGCTGCCTGTGTGACCTCGGGCCAGTCACTTAATCCCTCTGAGCCTTTTTTCTTTATTGTATAACTAAGAAAACTCCCCTGACCATCCTTTTTAAGTCTTTTCTCTCTATTATTCTTTATAGCACCATCATTTTGATTACCCTTTCTAATCAAAAGCTGTAACTACTTTATGTATTTATTATTATTTTATTTTTTTAAACTCTGCCTCACGGGCTTAGCAAAACATCTTCCTGTCCTGTATACCTGTACACTGTAGTGTCTTTAGCACACAAAACAGGACCTTGGTACATAGGAGGTACGATAATATTTGTCTAACAAATACATCGATAGTTAAGTACATGGAAAAGTTTTGTTGTTGTCGTTGAAGAGTAAACTTTTACATAGTTAAGTCATTATTATAATCTCTATTTGTCAGTTAGTTTTTATTTTCAATAATTTTTCCTGCTCGTTCACTCTTGGGTGAAAGGTCAGGTCAGGAGAAGAGGACCCTGAGTCTCCAGGCATCACAGCCACTTAGACTACACAAATCCACGACCATTTCTCACTCAAGGCTGTGTCATGTGCTCTAAGCGATGACACTACTGCTCTTAGGTCTCTTTCTTTGCTGAAGCTACAGAGCCCTAATTCCACTCTGAGACATCAGCTTCTTTGGTTAATGTCTTATATCTGAAGTGCAAATAATATAGTGTAGAGCGAACTCATTCATGTGCTACCAGCCGCAGACAATTTTCACTACAATAAGGAACATTGTTATTCCGCAAAGCCACAAGAAGGGCTAAATCACACAAACATATACACACATACACATTTCCTTATGAACAAGCAGTAAATCCAGACATGGGGTCATGTAATTCCATTTATAAAAAAGAATTATGTCTTAAGTGGAATCAGTCTGCAGAGATACAGTTCAACTATCATCAAATGTGCTTCATTGTTACAACTTGAAGCTATGGGATATATCTCTCTTATAAAGAGCTTTCTTCTTCTTCTCCTCTTTCTCCTTCTTTAAATGATACATGACATAATTAAAAGGGCCTTTTAAGCTTTGAGTCCTACCTTCTAACTGGAGAAATAGTCTCCTCCCAAATTCAACCTTCTGCCTCTTGGAAACCAGATTACTTGCCACTTTAAATTCATTGTATTTCCACTTTCAAGATTAATAATACCACCAATAAAAGTCTATGAGTTCCATCTCAGACACATCCCATTTCATGTAATACAAACCAAATATGCTCATAGCCTATCAATGCTTATAAATAACAATAGCAACAAGAAACTACAAACAATTGCTTCAATTTGTTCCATCCTTACAGCATGTCAGATATTATGGCAGGTGTTTGCAGGCATATATATCTTTGAACCCTTTCTTCATAGGGTTATTCTTAAAGAGCATATCAGATAATACCCCGTAAATTGTTATTAACTAGACAGCCAACTGTTTACCAAAACTCCTTCTTTCCTTTACTTCAGTAACTGAGCTCTGTCCCTTTTCACTTGCTTTAGAAAAACTTCTTGATTCCATACTTACTCTTGTTCTCTGCTTCCTGATGAAGAAATGGTGCTACAGCAAACATAAAAGCCTTGTCCCACAGACGGGACCACAGCTGCCATCCTTGGCCTCTCAGTGACCACAGGGAGGAGAGCCTTGGGTTCTTAGGTGCCTGAGAAATAAACTTCTATCTTGTTTGAACCACTGAATTTTAGAGATTCCTTGTTTTAGCAGCAGTCATCATTACTCTAACTAATATGAACATTAAGGAAAGTTCCTGGAACATAAAAGCAGCTGAGTAATTGCTAGTTGTTATTTTTTTACTAGTAGTAATTTTCCTCACGACAACTCTGTTTCAGTGAGAATTATGGTAGATGATACAATGAATACTGGAAAATTGTGTGTGAATGAGTCACTAATTAGTTTCTGGTGAATAAAAGAAGGTTTTGTGGAGGAAATAAACATTCTCCCACTTGTTATTTTAATTGCTGATTTGAAACCTGCCTTAATTTCAAAAATTATATTTTTTTCTCTGTTCTGTAAACCTTATGATAACAGGGAAGCTGAAGATAGCAAATGCCCTTCAGTGGAGAAGGATTCATAATAAAACATGCGTAAGAAGAGAATCTATTCTAGCATCTAACCCTCCGCATGATGAGGGACCCATGAATCTTACATCTAAAGCGATGAGAGAGGAAACATTAGCTTGTACTCCTCCTAAATCCTGCGGCAAGGACTGGCCCTGTGCAAAGCACAGGATTTTCAGGGGGCATCTCAGAAAAACATGCGGCCACTCTGATTGCTGTATGCATGAGCTGGGCCCAGGGTTGTGGAAGAAGGGACCTGCATTCCATTTTGAAAATGGGGCTTGCCCCATCCATACGTCAATGAAGCATACAGTATCAGCTTTCCTTACTTCCACCCCAAACTGGTCTAGACTAAAACTGCTGAGACTCAGAAAGAGGGGGGAAATAATCAATTGGAAACCCCCCAAAAGGAAGAATTGGGTCATGGCCTTTGAGAGCAGGGCTCCCTTTGTCTGTATCCCCTTTCCCTACAAATGGCACCACCTTGTACGCTTCCAACAAGCCCTACATGTACAGGAAAATCTGCATCTCATTTCTGCTGAAATATGTTTTCAATTTAGGATTTGGGTTTCCAGATTGACTTGTGAACATCTAAAGGACTCAATGTCACCGTGACATAATGTTCCCCAAAGGCCAGTTGGCCGTCAGCAGAGAAATGGGCAGTGATTAGCTAGCTGTCAGTGGTCAAAGGTGCTGATGTGACTGCGGAAACCAACGTGGGAAAACTGAGAAGGAAAGAGGGAGAAGTCGGGGTGTTGTGGGGGAGGGGAAGTGGCCCAAGGGGGGAACTTTAGAAACTAAAGCGATTGTTCAAAAATGAAATGTGAAGAGGGACTGGATAGGAAATGATGGAAACTTTACAGATAATTTGGAATGTACTTAAAGGGCCACTTTAAATAGAAAAAGATCTTAAGAAATAACATTTCGAACCAAGGAGTAGAGACCAGAACAAAAAGGAAAAGTAATTCATATTTGAAGAAATTAGATTCACAAAAAGTCCAGGGGTGAATCATGATGGAATGGTTTTAAAAATCATGATAATAATACTTTTTTAAAAAAACCCCAGCAATTTCAATGACTACTACTACCATCTGTGAAGGTTTGTTTACATGCCAGTCATTTTGCCAGCATTTTATATAAATCATTTCACTTAATCATTTGTGGGAGTATTAATATCCCTGCTTTACCAGCGAAACCATAGAAATCAACAAGTTCAAAAAGTTCTTTCTTCTCTTCCCCCTCTATTCTCTCCTCCCTAAAAACAACAATTTGATCAAGATGTATTTAACTGCATTTGTTTGAAAAGTGAAAAGGAATCACAGAAGACATGCACAAGGGAAGAGGAGCCAATCCAGTTAACATTTATTCTGTGAATAAGCAAGATAGTGTTCATGATATTCAATTTATGAATTTATATATTGATCTCTCCTCCCCCTCCCATCCCAGGCATGGGAGCTACTCCATTTCTCCCCACGGCCTCTCTCTGACTCCTGACCCAGTTGTCCATAAATCAGTCCGTCCCCTTCTCTCCAAGATGCTCTGACTCCTACTGCTTGAATTCTGATTGATTCATTGTATTTTAGGAGCAATTGCATCCAAAATTGTATCTCTTACATGACTGAGACTCTCAAAAGGAGGAGTTCATTTCTGGGCTATTTAAGGGAAAGCAGTCTGATGGGAAGATAATCCCCTTTCAGTATTTGGAGTGAGCACTTTCAATGAGAAAAGGAAAGTGAGCGCTTGGCAGAGCTTTGTTCGCTATTTTGAGTGTTGTATTTTTTCATTAAAAAGCTCCCTGAAGGGAGCAACCTCTAAAAAATTAGAAAGTTACAAACTTTATGTGGGTGCCCTCATGACGCTTTTCTACGTCCCCCTTTCTCCTTTTTCTCTAAATTCCATTTCATCCTGGTTTATGTTTATTTGTGAATGGGCTTGTGGCTAAACAGGAAATGGGGATCAAGTTGGCAGAAAATTTGAACCCAAGGACAAGTACTTCTGGAATTATACCAAATACTGCTTCGTAGTAATTATGTGATTAGTTTTAACATCTCTGAGTTTGAATTTTCTTAATTATGTGAATGGGGAAAAGAAAGTGTTCGTTTCACGAATGTTGTGTGGATCTTAAGCAAATGGGCTTAGCTTTTTCACAAATAGCAACTCCATAAATAGTACATTACATTTTTGAAGACTAAAAAGCCTTTAAGACTCAAGGAAGAACATCTATCATGATGAACTGGTACTCTACGTGGACTGTATTTGTGGAGCTTGAATTTTCAATCAGAACTAATTCTTGTTCTCCTTTTGTTTTATAATAATATTTTCAAGTCACTAACATGGCATTTACCATGCTGTATTAACTAGTTGTTAACACACGTGATCCACTACTAGATTATAAATTTCTGGCAAACTAATTATGCCTTTTTAGTTTTTTTTAGTCCTACAGGACCAACCTATATTACTGGTTGCTCAATGTTTACAGGCTGCATGGAAGAATTTGCTTAGTGTTTCACAATGTTCTCATCCCATATAGAAGCCAGTCTTTTGCCCAGATCCACAGCTAAGCTGGCTTCTCAAGAGTTGTAACGAACACACTCTTCTCGCAGGGGTGTCCAACCAGTGACCTAGGGGCCTCATGTGGCCCTGGATGGCTATGAATGCAGCCCAACACAAAATCATAAATTTACTTAAAGTCTTTTTCTTTGCTCCTCAGTTTTCATTGGTGTTTAAGTATTTAATGTGTGGCCCAAGACAACTCTTCTTCTTCCAGTGTGGCCTGGAGATGTCAAAAGGTTGGATACCCAAGCCTTCTGAAGTTGCCTTTCTCTATGGTGTGCTTTTCTAATAAAAATGACAACACCTGCCTGGCTGGTGTGGCTCAGTGGATTGAGTACCAGCCTGTGAACCAAAGGGTTGCTGGTTCCATTCCCAGTTAGGACCTATGCCTGGGTTGAGGGCCAGATCCCCAGTAGAGGGCGTATGAAAGGCAACCACACACTGATGTTTCTTTCCCTCTCTTTCTCCCTCTCTTCCCCTCTTTCTAAAAATAAATAAAGTTAAAAAAAAAATGACAGCACCTGCCCTAGACTGGCCAGGATACCTCACCATACCTGGGTGGCGATACAGCTGACACAACAGTGCTTCTCTCAACTCATCTGCCGCTTAGGACATTTCGATTATTAACAAAATGACTTTTTCCTCAAAGGAATTCATTAGAATCAGAAAAAGAGTGACAGGAAAGCAAATGCTTTTTCCACTATTGCTCAAAACTTTCAGTTCAGGTTTCAGGTTTTCCCTCATTCTTTGGCAACGAGAGAAAGAAAATAACGGGCTCACCACCCAAGCGCAGTAAAATTGGTAGAGTCAACTCCGGGCCCTTTCCAGTTGAGATAATTACTGTGGGGAGTGATAAATACCGCCCGATTTCAAATTTTGCTGTCTGCGATTTTCGCTGCTTTCTGCGTCTCATATCTGCTTATTAAATCTGACTTGGAAAAAAATCCTCACTGTGGCCCAATGAGTTCATTATACCCACCTGGCTTTCTTAGCTTTCTAAATTTCCACATAAATATATCTAAGTTTTGATTGCCAAGACTTAAAAAAAAAAACCGAAACACTTTGAATTGGTTATTCTGAAAAGAAAATGCAATAGGGTAATCATCTTTTGCCTAAACAAATTTTCTAACCACTAGATTGTACTGTAATGTGTTTACTATGGAAAAAGCTAAATTTTAAAGAGATTTTATTTATTTATTTTTTAGAGAGAGGGGAAGGGAGAAAGAGAGGGAGAGAAACAGCAATGGTTTTTGCCTCTTGTGCGCCCCCTACTGGGGACCTGACCTGCGACCTAGGCATGTGCCCTGACTGGGAACCGAACCAGCAACTTCTTGGTTCGCAGGCCAGCACTGAATCACTGAGCCACACCAGCCAGGGCGAAAAATCTAAATTTTTTAAAAGTGTCTTTTCCTCACCTGGAAAACAACCGAGTTTATGTCACAGGTAATTTTCTTTTTTCTTCTTCTCTCTCTTTTTTTTTTTTTTTGGTGCTTAGTCACATTATGCAAAGTTTATATTATGAAGAAGCATTAGTATATAATAAAAAATTACGTTTTGAAATATAGTTGTAAGTCTCTGCCTTTTAAGACCTTGGGGAAAACATATTGGGTCTTCTGAGTTAGGCGGGTGTAAGGTAATATTTAATCTACAATAGTATGACTCTCCAAAGGCTCCTGTCACTTATTTTCTCTTCCCGCCAACCTACTGGATTAAGAAAACATTCTGCCTTTTCAAAGTTAATAAACCTACCTCCTATTCTTTTGACTCCGGTGCCTCTCTGGATGACCACGTTTTATTGCTGGCTGATAATCAACTCCCTTCTGAGGAAGTTCCTCAGAGGTCAAAGGGTAATGGTATCAAACCTCAGCCTGTCTGGTTTATTGTAGGGTGTTTGGTTAAGATCAAGATCTCTGATAAGAGTGGGGTTGCTCTGCCTGGGAAAGGAAATGATTTCCGATTCAGCACAGCAGTTCCCGTGGGTCAGAGAAAGGGAGCCCCACCGCGCACATGATAAGTTGTAGTCTGTTTTGCTCTAAAATCAGCAGAGAGTCAAAACACCATCATTTAATACTGGAAAAAACTAAACTTTGAATTGTGGGCAAAATAAGCCTCACCTTCAGCTCTGCCCTATTGAAATGAGCAGCGAGTCAGGTGATGAGAAAGTAACTGTGAAACCAAAGGAGTGAGTTTCCAGGTCCCCGAGCTTAAAACCCGTGCTCCCTGGGTTTGGCGGTCAAAGCTCACCACTCAAGGTGACACCTCATATTTTATTTAAGTGCTTTTCTTCTGAGGAGTTGAAAGCACCTGGCAGACATCAGCTTTTTTGAGCAGTGAAAGAAAACCCAGATATTACCAAGTGAAGAGCTACATTCAAAGCCCTGAGTCCCATGGCCCATCCAGTTTAATACTATCAGTTTTATCTTCACATGGCTTTCGTTCTTACATGCACTTTCAAGGTGATATATCACTTTGGCCAGTCACCTGATTTATAGAAAGATTGTTTTATCTACGTGGAGTCTTTTTATGCATAAGGGTTGTCAGGCTTTCCTCAGTGTTACCACAAAGTCCCTGAGCGTAAGGTTGCAGGCTATGTTAATATTTGTTTTCGTTTTTCCTCAATTTCACTCTCACTGATCAAAGACTGCCTAATGTCCAACTGTCAACCAAGGACAAGATAATCAGAATGTGGAGAATAATTAAAATGTGGTGGGGAAGCAAGGGACGGTGCTTATCGTAACAGTGTCCTTCAGCCTCTTTGTTGTGCTGATGAGGAAATCGAAATGCAGAGAATGCCAAGTCCTTCATTCCGGGAAGGGGAGGGGAGGGGAGGGGAGGAGGGGGAGAGGGAAAGAGAGAAAGAGAGAAAGAGAGAAAGAAAGGGAGAAAGAGAAAGAAAGAGAGAGAGAGAGAGAGAGAGAGAGAGAGAGAGAGAGAGAGAGAGAAAGGAGGAAAGAAAGGAAGAAAGGAAGAAAAGGAAAAAAGAAAGAGAGGGAAAGAAAGACGCTTGTGTTTATGGTAAACTGTCTTTAAGTCCCAGACTTAGAGGAAGTCCCGGATCAGGAATTAGCTTAGCCTGGGGTTGGCGGCTGCTCACATCTGCCTCTATATAGTCAGTATGCCCCCCACCCCCACTCCGGGCCCCGTAGCCATGCCCCTCAGGGCTTGAGTTCTCAGTTTTTTTCCCTGGCTGCCTTTCTCAGCTTCCAGGTGCTCTTCTGTCACAAAGGTGGGAGGACAGAGAGCTCTTGTTGCTCCTTCTAGCAGGCCGACTGTTACCCAGCTCTACTGGTTTCTGGGATCCCAAGGGAAGACCACAACATTCTTCCATATCTAGTCATCTTTTCAGAAACAGCGTGAGATCATTTCCTCTATGAAACCCTACCTGGCCTCCCTAAGCGTCTTCTGCCCACTGCTCTACCCCATTGCTTATTTGACATTGCCTCTCATTGCTTATCTTTTGCACGTGTCTTTTGCACCTGTCTCAGCCCTACGGTGGCTTCGTGAAGCCCGTAAGGACAGGAACTAAGTCTCTCATATCACTGTTAATGTCTGTTGTGCCAATGGACATAAAAGCAAAGGCTTATGGAATACTCTCACTTTTGTTTCTGCTTCAAAAGTTGTAGTTACAGGGAAAAGATTTCTTCCTCATTTTTAGCCTCTTATTCACCTCCTCCCCACCCGCTGTGACAATAGTGGCTTAACTGTGACTAATACTAGATTAACTTTACACTGGTTTATTCATATACCTCAAATTTTCATCCTCATAGTTACACTATGAGACAAGTGGTATTGCCTCCAATTTTCAATGAGAAAAATGGAGGCTCAAAACGGCTAAATAGCTTGGCTGGGGTGCTGTTAGGCAAACAGGATGCAGGGCTCTGTATTGAGGGCTGCAATTTATTTATATCCTTGATGTCTCCTGTCCTCCCCAAGACAAGTTTGCATTACACAAGCTGTTCCCTACTTACATTAAAAATGCTGAGATAAGGCCCAGGTGTAGATGGCACTCATTTTAAAATAGATGTTGTTTATTTTGGCTACCGGGGTTTTATTTTTAAGAACTTTTCCCCTTAGGGGTAAGATGGGGGTGCAAATATCCAAGACGAGTGGTGCGTGGTTGATGGCATCTTCAAAGCTGAACTCAACTGAATGGGTTTTTCATTCAGGAAATGGTTGAAGGTGGCAACTCTGAAATTACATCAACCAGAACAGAGCTCATAGCCACCAGGACGCAGAATGCCCTTGGTGAGAAGGGCCGACGGATATAGGAACAGACCACTATAGTTCAGAAGATATTGGGCTTCCCTAAGGGGAGTGTAGAGCTTCCTGCTAGAAAGGTCCTCGCATCAAGAGGCCTGCCTGCCATTGCCCAGAAAAAGGCTCTGCCTTACAAACTCTTAGGAGGCCTTGCCGTGTGTTGGAGGGGGCGGGGGGCTGCTGTAGCATGCTGAGGTTCATCGTGGAGAGTGGGGCTGAAGGATGCTAGTCATGGTGTCTGGGAAACTCCGAGGACAGAGGGTTAAATCCAGGAGGCGTGCCTATGGTCTGATGACCCAGAGTGGGGACCCTGGGGGCTACTATGTTGACACTGCCAAAGGCCATGTGCTGCTCAGGCAGGGTGTGCTGGGCCTCAGAGAGAAGACACGTGTCCTTGGGAACCAAGGGATAAGACTGTCCCCAAGAGGCCCCTGCCTGCCCGGGGAGCCCCGTGGAGCCCAAAGGTGAGATACCGCCCACTGCCCACCGCCCCCGTCTCGGAACAGAGGGAACAGTGGGAAGCCAGAGTCGCCTGTCAGGTGCCGGTCAGTAACCAAGGCATAGCGGGGTCTCCTCTGCAGCTGGATCTAGAGCCCGCATGCTGCTCTATAAAGATCTTTAATAAAATTCTTTTGAAACAAAAACAAAAGGACTCCTCCCCCACGGGAAACACTCAGGATTTCTCATTGTCCTCACATTCTCACCTTCCTCTCCCTCTCCTGTCTCGCTCAGAACCGCTAAACTCATTGATGTGGAAGTACAAATGACTGCTAAAGCTCAGTGTGTTTCTTCTTCCGAGTCACTTGCAATCCGCAGGTGGAGAATGTTACGCAAAACCCATGATTTGTGACTGGTAGAAGTTCAGATGGACGTATACCGGAGAATGTGGGAGTGTCAAAAAGCACTCGCTGCCTGTTACGTTTTGCTTCACAATGAGCCACAAGATCAAAATCGGTATTTGGGAGGAGGACAGTACCTGTCCCCTAGGCAGATTTCCAGAATCATATCCTCGTTATCGGAGTCCCTGGATCATTCCCTCACAGCAGCAGTCTGTGTGAAATATTGTGCAGTAATAAAATCTACAGGTTGAATATAAACCAGGTTAGTGTCCCTAAGTGAGTATAATCTAGAGTCCAGATGCTCCCTCAAAACAAGTCTATAGTAACAGTGAAACAAACAGGTGTGGGACAGGTGCAGTGGGGTGGACACAGCTTCAACCAGGGGCTTGTAGGTTAGGTGTCAAAATATGCAAATAAAAATAACAGTTCATGCCATGTCACTTTTAATATTTTCCCTACTAAATTATTTAACTTGGAATTCAAAGGAAAGTAAATCCATCAATACTTTCTGGTGGAGAATTGTACCCAACTCCATAAAATCCTCCCTTTTCATTGTTTTTGTTTTCTTGGTTACTCAACTTAAATTATTTTTTCTTATCTATCATGTACCCCCATATTCCTCTGCTTCGTGTGGTTTTGTAGAGAGAATCAAACCTGATACGGTAGAGGAAGTCAAGACTGATACCAAAGATGAAATGCTAATTGCCCTGACTTATAATGTAAATGCTTCTCTTTCACCTCTGTAAACCTTTTTCTCGACAAATCTATACCACGCCTCCCAAGACTCCTACCCTACTTAGCCCAGCATAAAAGGAATGCGGGGCTATTGTTCTGGGCTCAGAATTTGGAGTTTGTCTCCTCTGGGCCCGTGCACGTAAATAAAGATCATGCTCCTAACCCCTCAGTGTCTGGTCGCTTCATTTTTCTGTAACACTGGGACACATCAATACCAAGGGGTTCGAGAAAAAAACAAAACAGAACAAAAGAAAACAAAGCAAAAAGACGAGAGAATTAGAGGGAGAAGAAGTCACATATGATCAGGAACCTGGAACGTCCGCTGACTTTGAGAGAAGGAAAGGAAGCATTATCCCTTCAGGCGGTCATTGTTCCTTTAAGGGCCTACACATGAGGACTGGGTCAGAGCTAGGGAAACAGGACCTTCCTGCAAACACTGCCGGAGGGGATGGTGAGTAGAGAGTGCTAAACTTCAGTTAGGAAGTCTCCAAGGAGAAAGAGTGTATGTCACCGGAGATCAATCGTGGAAGCAGCTCAGCAGGCCTCCCTGGAACGGTATCGCGGCAG